>JACCIB010000666.1:0-105580 GCA_018906965.1 Philotrypesis tridentata
TCTACTTGATTGAATAAAGAATGCATAAAATTATTCACAGGTCCTGTTTTGGTCACTAGTGCTTTATGAGCGGCAAGAGCCGTACCATCCACATCAGTTTCATTTATACTACAACTTAATCGAACTCTGAGACTTAACATTGTGTGTGCTAGATCGATATATTCATCACTATTACCAGGTAATACAAACTCTATTGGCGCATCATTTGTTAACTGATGATATCGGTTTATATGTCATCCAATGTGAACCTTCTATGGTGGTTTGTGTAGGAGGAATTTCAAATAGAAGTAGCTCCGATTTCAAACATTCACATGAATGACTATGTAGGAATGCCATCTTAACTATCAAAAATATCTCTAGAAGTTCTTTTCTTTTTTCTCTTACTTTTCTTCTTCTTCTTTCTTCTCAAACCATTCGATTTAACCCTTCCGATTTTAACACGATTCTTCTTCTTCTTTATACCTCCACTTTTCTTTGTTCTTTTTCGGAGCTTTGTTTCACGTTTTACAATGTTACCAGGCCCTCCAAGCAACTGTAACTGAACCGGTTGGTGACGATAAGCTCTTTTATATCCCGACCCCTCCATCAGCTTTTCCAGTTTTTCTTCAGCCTTTCTTTTTAGAATTTCACCAGATTCTCTAATACGGTTTTGAAACGACTCTTTTATAGGTGTGTTTTTCAAACTCACGTCTGACACAATGTTCATCCCTGAACGCAGTGCCTCCTTTCCAACAACCCTAGCGCCACGTGTTAAGAGTGGGAGTACTCGTCGAAATATACCAGCCAAAAACGAACCGATACCTCCGTGACCTCTCTGATACAGAGAACCTGTGTAAACACGTCCGACTCCTCCTCCAGCAATATATCCTGTACCAACTTGTACATTAAAATATTCCTCGTATCTATTCATTTTTTTTGTTCTTTGTTTAATCACTGATTCTTTTAAAATGTAGTGTTACGGTCAAAGTCCCATAATCAAATGGAATTGGTTGGCCATACTGATCTCTTATATCAATTTCAATAGTCTGAAATGAGTTGAATAACAGCGAATGGTACATTGGAGGGGAGAATGTTTTGATTATTGTAAAACCATATACATAATTATCTGTACTTAACGACACAGCTCTTAACATTCGAGATTGAATATCTCCTATGACGTAAGGTTCACAAATATCTGTATAAATCATTAGCATAGATGGTAGTCCATTTGAGAGGTGAGCTGGTCTTTTAGATTCAATCGTAGTATTTTTATCGAATATAAGATTCAATGTTTCAAATCCTAAAATTTTTTGCAATTTATTGGATAAGCATAACTCATGTTGAAATTCGGAACAGGTACTCTCGCTGCATATTCTTTTGATTGTCACGTATTCACCATTTTGAACTTTAAATTCAAAATGTCCTGTTACACACATTAAATTATTTAATTCGTTCAATAACATATCTAAATTTTTATAAATTCCAGGACGGATTGTGCACGCATATGTGTTTAATTTGCCCGTTATAATTTCATCATTTTGAACAATTATATCATAAATTTCTTCCAATTGCTTATTTGGTTTATTTTTAACCAAAACAAATCCTTCTTTAGTATCGGATGACACATGTTGAAACGTCAGCGGAATTTGAGCCTCTGTAAGGGCAACAACCCATTGGCCTTGAAGTTGAAATTGCTGAGGTAATTGTGTAATAAAATGCGTAGTAGTATTTTGAGAAAAATAAGTCATACTACTGTTACTAGGGAGAATAATGTAGAATTGATCCTTCATTGTTTTTTTATATCTTGTCAATGTCAACTGTCTTCACCCAAGAGTTAAATTTCTCTGGATAGCCTTTCCACGAGACATAATATTCTTTGTTACGACCTTTTCCTCTAGTTTTTAAAATCTCGTTAACTTCAAAAACTGCAGTTTTTAAGTCTTTTCGAACCCTGCTTAATTCTTCAGCGTAGAAAAAACCATCAATATCTTCCCCGGATAAATCTTGCAAGAAATACACAGGTGGTTGACGTGTATCCGAAACTCGTACAATCTTGAATATCTCTAATGTCCAGCCGCTTTCATAACCTTTCGAAAAAACGTTCTGTGCACGACTGACTCGTACCAAATCTCCTACTCTGTATTTAAAGGGTTTGACGACTTGATTGGCATATCGTTTTTGTAAATTTTCACGAGCTTGGCCAGCATTAAATAGCGTCACAGATGCAGGAGTCATTTTTATCGCAGAATGTTTCGTATTATTATATGATTCCAATATGTTTGGTAAAATATCAATGTAGCGACGAGTGTTTTCGTGTGTAAAGTATCTCCATATTCTTTCTTTTATAGTTCTTATGAATCTTTCTGCGACAGCTGCTTTAGTGTCGGGACTACGCGCTACTCTATAAAGTATTTCATGCTGTTTTAAAAACTCTTGCATCGCACAACCAACAAATTCTTTACCTTTATCAGTTTGTAGATACACTGGTTGGCGATTATTACTCTTTGATAAAATATTCTGAAAACCATTAGCAACGTTTTTTGAAGTTTTATCTTTAAGAGGTTCAGCCCAAGCGTATTTACTTAACACATCGATAACGACCAAAACATAAGAAAAACCATCATTGTAAGTTTTTATAGCTTTCATGTCCATTAAATCAGCTTCCCATAAATCATCAATATTGCGTACATTATAATTACGCCTACGAAATCGATGTTTAACGGGTTTATGTAGATTGTAAGGGTCTTGGCTTTCAAGCCATTCAACTACTTCCTTACGCTTATGTGTTTTTCTAGCGGCATTTGAAAGCTTGCTAATACCGCCGTATGCGGAAGGAAGATAAGGGTTGTAGTAAAGATTTACTAGTGAATTATCCATAATACACAATTTTTATTCTTTTAATTCACAAGCTTGTTTACAGGTTTATTTCTTAGATTTTTTAATATTTTTTGCTGTATTCTTCTGTTTCTTCTTCTTCTTCCTCAAAGCGTTCTTGATACGGGAAAAAAACTTTTCAAACGTTATTTTGCTCACCATGCAACAAGCTGTCATCAATGCCAAAGTTCTCTCATCCGGTGGTGTTTCACCCGCTAACATACGGGAAAATGCGTATTCGGCTAAAATTCTGTCAGCTTGACGGCGATCTCCTTTTTTGTCTGCATAAGTCAAATCGTGTTGACGACAAGCCTCATCTAAAGGGTTTATACCAACATCACCTCGTTCAATACGCTCAGCCAATTTCGTACCAGGTCCACAAAATTTGTAACCAGGTACATGCATTTCAAAAGGAAGTAAATTAATTAATTCATCTAAAACACTATTCTGATCTTCTTTTTTTTCGCTATAAATAACTAGTTCTTCTTCTTCTTTGTTTTGGTCGAAGCGGTTAGCGTCTTCCATTTTTGTGTTCCTATGACTGGTTTTCTTTTGGGAGTAGTGAAAATTTTTTTTCGTACACTGACACCCACTGGCGGTGTAGCAAAATCTTGATTCTCATTATCCTCCTGGCTGGCTATTGATGTACTACCGCTGCTGCTGTCTGATTCATCATTTTGTTGTGTTGGAAAGATAGCAACGCCATCTATTTTATCAGCTACCGTTTGGGTCATGTTTTTCAATATACGCTTATTTCCAAGGTATTCTCTTGGAACACACAAATCGTGAAGCACTTTGGCAAATTGCAAATGCCCTGGTGGTGGTACAGCAGATTTTCTTTCTCTCATAGCGTAATTTATCAAGTCAATAATATTACCATTACTAACACGCTTGCCATGTATGGTAATACCACCATTGTGATCCCACTTTATATTATCACTAACATGTAACCGTTTTAAGAGTTTAGCTGCGTTATTTCTGTAGCGTGTTGGTACAGTTTCAATAATAGCATCATCCCTATGTATTTCCTCATCTTTCTTCGTTTTATCATCTCTGCTGTCTTTCTTAATTTTATCAACACACACATCTATATTGTCATTATTATTTTTGAAATGTAAATAACGCTGCAGGACTTCGCGATACAATGACCATTTTTCTCTCTCATTTTTATATAATGGTGAATTTAATATTTCACTCATTTCTGCATCCAACCTGCTAGTCACGGACCCCGGTGTTTGTACAGATTTTAACACCTGATTTAACTGCTGTTCTGGTTGTCGTTCGCAAGCCGTTAGTGTACATTGGAGACGATCCAAAGATTCTTGTGGTAATAGAACCATTTTTCGAGCATGTTCCATTTTATCTGCTGATGAGGGCCGACAAAACTGTTCCGATAATAGGCGCAAGTAATGCAGGTAAAAACCCACCACGTTGTACAATAATTTTCTTCTTCTTCGATAAACTCACAGAAGGTTCTGCTAATCGTCGAAGAGTATTTACGTGTTTACGCAGATTCGTTTTATGTTTCTTTTGAAGAGGTATGTTTCCAACAAGTACATTTAATGCACACTCACAGATACGTCTAACTATTTTATTATCTAATCTTTGTATAAGAGCATTCCTTTGATTAGTATTAAGATGATAGATAGCCTCAAGAATCACAGCTTCTTTTCGCCGAAACGGTGAGTGGTTATGCGGAGCCATTAGAGAGAAACAACCGGTGTTAGGTTGGAAGATTGATCGCTCTTACTCTTTTTTTTAGGTACATACACGTACTGGTGTTCGTCACTTGGAAAAATACAACTTCGAAATCGGCAATTTTCGACTGTATCTTGTTTCAAATCCAGTAAGAGATAACCGTAAGCTTTTGAAGTTGCATCCCAATAAGCCTCTTGTAAAAACTTTGGATTATCTGGATATATTTGTCGTGAAAGATGTAAAATTTGCGATCTATCGCGTAAATTTCTAAAAATTACTATATACTGGGCGTTCAACGATATATCACGTTGACCTTTACCTTGATGAAATATATTCTGGCTGATGTAGAATACCGAAAGCGAGTGATGGTGAGAACCTTTTGAGAAAATGTCAATAATTGCTCCTCCAGACGATGTTTCACGCATTAAATCATCAATTATTATTAGTTTAGGTCTTGGATCGTTAGCGTAATCTGAACTTTGTGGTAACCCTTCACGAAATTCAATGTTTCTACCTTTAAAAGTCTTGTAACTCGATTGCCACTCTGCGTAGTAAACAATAATACGTTTGATTTCGGTGTCACACAACTGATCAATGTATTTTATGAATTTTTTTACAAATTCTGTTTTGCCGCAACCTGTTGGACCACACAAAATCGAAGTGAACGGATGTTTCCACTGCATAGACATTGCAAATACTAACGAACTCTTCACCGATTACAGTGAATACAAGTCTTTTTGTACCATTATCAGAATAAGAATGGAGGGGGAAGTTTTCTCCTAAATAGACTACTCGTTCAGAGTAGTGATGACGTAAGACTGATCCAACATTACTAAGTTAAGAAAAGAAAACACGTATAATTGTAGTGATCTTCTGACGGCAAACACAGCATTTTTTCATTCTTGGTCCACATTTCATGCAAGTAAGAATATGACCACATGGCAGAAATACCATTTCGAGTTTTTCATGATAGCATATTTTACAAAGATGTTCATCACCGCTGGTTTTTTCTTTTTCATTTGTCACTACGTGGTTGTTTTCATTTGATTGATTGGGGAATTTTAATGATCCACAAACGTCTCGTCCACGGTCCATGGGCGTCAAACATTCATTAACAACAGCAATCGGTACGTTACCACAAGGTTTCTTACAAATAAATCGACAGCGTCCACCCCAACGTTGATGTTCCACCATGGGATTATCTCCTTCTTCCCAACGACAAATCTCCGTTGAACATTCAAAACAGCGTACTCTATCGATCTGCTTGGTAAAGTAAAAACCTGCTGCTGCTAGCTCCGCCGGTTGTACATGTTGAGATGGCCAGTTCTCAAAACTTCGCAGTCTTACTACTTCAAATCTATAATCCATGACTATGTTAACACATTAAGATCTAACGTTATATTGATACGAGCTGTATCGTGACATTCCTTTAATACTATTCTAGAACGAGCTATGTAGTGTGGATATCAAGGTTGAGAATTCACGATTGTTAGATCATATAACAAGAATGTGCAAATCATCAAATTTATTGTAAACAGTAGCAATGGGTATTACGATAATCATAACGAATATTTAATAAATATCAACACAGAAATATATTTTTTAATCTTTACTTATAGCTTTATTTCATTTCAACATTTTATTTTATTTCATTTCTACATTTTACTATAGAATACACAGTTTATTATACTCCAGAGAATTCTATCACACCGTTTCCTTTATACAATAAAAATAATTTCATTTTGTTAGTTTCTTCGCGCAAACTTTGAAGAAATTCGCTATTGTTCACCAATGCAGTAGATACTCGTGAAGGTAGGAATATTTGGAATTCACCGTCTAAATCGGCTGTGATTTTTTCGCCATAGTGTGTGGTGACGTTGTTTAACTTTGTTATCATGTATCGATGGTCAACGACAAGCTCTGTTACTTTCTTTGATGGAAGGAAGGTTCCACTAGCAATCCTGTTAAGAGTTTTCAGATCCATCTATAAAGATATATTTTGCTAAATTAATAATTTATACATTACTGTAATAATAATAAATTAATAATAGATATACATACTTTTTAATTAAGAAAATTTGCGGTGTCTGCTGCAGCTCTACAAGTCTTTACAAGACGGTATTTGGAACAAGACGGTATTGCTTGAATATGTGCTCCTACTTATATACAGATCCCCCACCATCGTCATCTTAATGCTTTATTAGTGCTGAGGTTGTTAAAAAGATTGCTAGTGGAAGGGTCTAAACTCGCTATGGATAAGAACATTGCTTATACTTTTCTTGATTCATCATTGGACGGTTTAATATAAACGTGGGGGTTAACTCTTGGCCAATCAAACGAACTACTGTTGCTTTCTTTACTCATCATTGGGCTGTTTTATGTAGAGGTGGAGAGTGGTTCTACTGGTTGGCCAATCCAATGAATCGTTGTTTGTTGATATTTTTTTTATTCGTCATTAAGTGGAATTATGTACCCGTACGGGTAACTCTTGTCCAATCCGATGAATCGCCGTTTACTATATACTGGTTTACACGTTTTCGACTCCTGCTGAGTAATGACATCATGGAATGCAGTTCGACGAATAGCAGTATTTGATAACACAATTTCACTCTGTTGTGAAATGATCAATTGTCGAATCGAATCAAAATTTATTTCTTGGCTATTAGCAAAATTTAAACGTATACCCTTAATTTTGCATACAAAATCTGTAGAACCATCTGGTTTTTGACATTTGTACGCAGTAAAATTTAGGACCTCCTGATATAAATGTAGATATGAAACTACCTATACCTTTATCAGCTAATTCATCGGTGAGATCACCCAATCCTGTACCTATCGGTAAATCGTAATCTTGATCATTTCTGGTGATGTAGAAAACTGAATCTGTATCATAATAAAGTGCACGAGGTCCTAATAGATGTAAATATTTAAAAAGTTTAAGCCGTGCCTGTGCTGTAGTAAAAGCTGCTACCACAACATTCGTTGTTGGTGATCCCGTCGTGAGAGTTTCTACTGTGTAAAACCAATTGACGTAAAGAGTGTCGTCATTAACAGGCAAAATACCATTAACAGTTATTTCTGCACTTGTTAATAATTCTATCAATCTTTCAGGTGTTTTTACTACCTCTGTCTTCGTCATATTTTCACGCTGTCCAAATTTACCCCATAATGAATTTAAACACAGTTTGGCAACGGAGCGTAAACCAGCATTGTAGCTTATATTATTATTTTCCAGAGTAATACCTTCGGTGTCTCTCATTTGTGTTATATAGTGTTGTTTCTCTTCTTCTGTACGACAGTTAGGAGGAAATCCTGATGCTTTTGCTTTTCGTTCATAGAATGCATCTATATATTTGCTGAATAAACCTCCTTCGCGAGTAGTACGATCGTATTGCGTCATTTCATATTGCCAGATCTCATATACTTCTTGAACAATATAACCCATTTTCACAGCTTCTTTGACCTCTTCGGAAACCCATGTACCGTGTAAAATACGGTCGATTATTTCATCATGTGTACAGTTATGCTGTATCATTTCTTCGCAACATGTTCGACAAAGCGGAAACATCAATTTATTGTGCATTTTTACAGGCAGAACAGGATGATACATATTTCGTGGTGGTAGAATTGCACAAGAAATTAAACCGTTTACTTGAGATATGTCATTGTTTGCGTCTATTATTTGACTACATTCTTCTTGACCTACATATATCTTCGGATGCCCAATAGGGTATTTGGAATACTTGCATATGTATGGGTATAATGAACACACATCCACATATTTAATTTTTTCTCCTTCTTGACAGTCTATCAATTTTATAGTATTACCTGTTCTACCGCCAAAAAAGGCATCTCTCGGGTCCAAAGGTTTTCGTTCCACATTTTGCTCATTTTCTTTCACAAATTGTTTTAAATGATCATTTTCATCAACCTCCTTGTTAAAAGCACATTCCCATTTTTCAATCAGTCTGTATCCACTGGTTCTTATTTTGTTTGATATGACTAGTGTTCTCTCGTATCTGTCATCCATTGTTTCATCGTTTGATAATACCAAGTCTCTGTTTATTCTGTAGCAACGCGGACAACCATGCCAAAAACAACCATGAAATTGTAACACTGTACCTTTATTTTGGTTGTCATCTTGTGTTTCACAAAAACCGTCTACGAGGATACCTTCAACTAATCTTCTCTCTCGACCGTGCCCAGCGTGTTCTATATAACAATTCAAAACACGTTGCTCCATCCAATACAACCATGCTATAGCCTTGCAAGATTGATTATTCGTTCTTCTATAACCGCGAGGTGGTATTATACCAATTTGATTCATGTTTAAAAAGTTTTTGCGAAAAACACGCATACATGTTGATGCGATGGTTGTAGACTCCGAAAATGGATCAACATTAAACTCCATAAAATTTTTTCGAAAAGCTACACAAGCAAGTCTTAAAATTGCAACATCTTGTTTACAATATTTTACAATTTCACTTTGAAAGTTAAAAATATAGTTGTTTGAAGTTTGTTCATTATACCACTCGAAGAATTTGCTTCTTTGATGTACGTCCATTGTACCAGGTGTATACATTTCTACTGGAGGCATTTGCCCAACATAGTTCTGATTTTCAGGCGTGTTGAATAAATGTGGGAAGAATCCTTTTTCAAACTCTGATAAACCATAGGCCTTTGGTAAACTGTTTAATGCCATATGAAAGTAATTTAGACTATCAATGAATTTAACATGTAAAATTTCTATTAGGATGATTTTTGAACCATTCATTATGACAGAAGGTGATGAGCGATTATTTTCATACCGTTCGACAAGATATTTAAATATAAATTGTGCATCAAAACCTTGAGAATTATGGGCTATACATATAACTTTTACAAACTGTTTTCTTGGTTGCAATACAAAATCCAACAAATTTTTTACAGGATTTTCTGTAAAAATATGTTCACGCACACCACAGAATAGACATACAGTTGAAATATCGTCATTTTCTATACAACGGGTGCACACTTGTTGCACAACACATAAATTTGGTACATGAAGTTTCTTTTCTACATCTCCCGGTATTGGTGATGATTGTTGTGTTTCAAAATCATAGAATAGATATAGCAAATCATCTGATTTTCGCTTATTCTTTAATGGAAGTACATGGCATAAATGATTAATAGGTAAACGTTTTTTACACGTTTTACAAAAAGATTCACCGCATATGTGTCTTTTTTCGTTGCGGTTTTCTGTGCGTACCGTTTTATAACAATATTGACAAAATTTGATTTTTTCGCATGTACTAGAGGTTCGATTAAATGAACCTATTAATAAATGGTGGTTATAACATTCGTCCCCAAAAAATGTTCTAAGACAATGGTCACATTGTTTTAAGTTTTCAGATATTGCACACATTGGTACTCTCATACATTTATAGCACTTATTTGAACATCTATGGTCTTCCATACGAATGTGACTCATGTTACAAGGTATACAATAACCACGGCTTCCTGTTGCACCTATTAAATTTAAAATCGGCTGATAGTGATGTGAATCTTAATAATACATAATGTTTAGAGTGTAATCAATTCTACCATGGGCTTCTAAAACAAATCTTGTACCATCGTAACATGGTGGACTTCCACGTCCAAAAGTTCTAAAAAAGTATACAACAATAGCAGCACCTTTTTCGGCAAAAAATATTTGAAATCGATGAATTTCTTCAAGGCCGCAACCTTCCGGAGGTATTTGAATATCTGCTAAAGCTCTTAATTGTTCAGCTGCATTTTTTTGAGCTCTTGCATTTGTTCGTCGGATGGATACATAACGATTATGTAACTGACCCGTACGTATTTGTCCTCTTAGAGCATAAGCATAAGCTACAGCCAAACTACGTGGTAAACACAAATTATCATCGTTTCGGATTTGGGCTATTGAGTTTTTGTTTACAGCTTCCTCAGTTAATTTTACACGACCGGCTCCTGATACATTTTTTACAATTGCACAATTTATAGATAAATCATCTTTTATGTCAAAGTTGTTCATGCTTTGCACTGCATTATACAATAATTGCCAAAGATCATCTGCATTGAAATCTTGAGCTAGCCGAAAGGAAAGCCATAGAGGACCGTGATTAAAGCTTGTGGAATTGATGGTCACACCAACATAGTCAGTAGGGTCACTTTGATCACACAGTTGTCGATGTAGATCACGAATACACCCTTCTAACCAATAATAAACATCAACGTCTGGGGGTGGTGCGGCTATTACTCCTCTAATGTCACGGCCTCTATATCCAAAGCGTCGATAATGTCGATAAGATTCTCCTTGGATAATAAATTGTGGTTGTGGTCCTTCACCATTCTGCAAAGTTATATCTGTAATATTTATACACCTTTAAGATGTAAAAATACAAAATAAAAATTAATATGTATTTACCATTTGTCACTGCTTCATCATCTTCTTCTTCGTCCTCTTCTTCTTCTTCTTCTTCTTCCTCTTCTTCTTCTTCCTCTTCTTCCTCCTCTTCTTCTATTAACGGGTCAAACCCTGAAGGCGTGGCTGCTTTACTACCGCTACTGTCACTGCAGGTATCGCAGCTACTGCTGCTACTACTACTGCTACTACTACTGGTGCTACTACTGCTACTACTATTGTTGTCGTTATTGTTGGTTATAGCTACATTTTAGACCTCAGATGCGTTAAAAAAATGAACGAAATAAATGGATTTCCTCATATACAGATGCATTAAAAAAATGAACGAAATAAATGGATTTCCTCATATACTGTATAGACGAAATCTATTTATTTCATTTACTTTATTGACTCCAAAAGTTTAATAATTTATATATAGGTTAGTAAACCAATAATAAAAAATACTTACAATGCTGATCTATGATACGTCTAGCCAATGGTTGTGATTGAATGTTGCGCTCTCTCATCACATTTACCACTAAAGAGAGTACATCCCTGTTGCGGAAAGCACCGGCATCGAACATGTAATTCAGTGTGACAATGTCACACTGACGTAAAAAAAATCGAAGTTTATGTATTAAATCTTCGACCGATAATTTTTCGAGCGCTTGGTTATTTAACGCCACGCACACACTACGCATATAGGGGTTGCGTGTATACGCTATGTGTAAAATTAAACGTAATATTTTAATTAAATGAGCGGTCGTTGCACGGAACATTTTTTTGTTTAACGAATATACTACAGCTCGCAAAGAAAGACAGAAAAGGATTACTGACAGAAAGTGGCCTGCATTCAATTTTAAGCGCCATAAACGTTTACGCTGCTATATTCATTTTTTATTCAATTAGCGACAAAAGTCTTATAACATGGCTCTACATATGTAGTGAAATGTTACGCTCTTCATTGGCGGTCGTAGAAAAAGTACAAGCGCAGCATCACCCACGTGCAACGCGTCTTGATTACGGTGTTCGCGACTTTCGTCGCGCAGAAAAAAGCGCTACAGCTTCAGTAGCACGCGCATTGTCCACCAGTTAAATTCATTTGTGTTCAACATGCGAGCGATGAGAACATCAGCTGTGTGTGTAAGTATTTTCATTTATTATATTATTTATTTAATAAATTTTAACTTAAAATTTTTTTGTTACAGTTCGAGCTGTGGCAACACACGAGGGCGTGTAAAAGAGCCAGGCGTGCGGGGGAGCCGGAGCCGGATGAGCCCCGGCCAGGCCACCGTACATGGCAGAGAATAAACGTGAGTCTACATATATATTATTATAATTTTATATAATCATTTAATTGTTTTTATGTTTTTAGTTCAGCCCGTGGCAGACGGTCCGCGCTCTGCGCGAAGCGAGTCGTTGGGCGAACGACAGGGTCCAGGAGGAGCAGTTATATCTGGACGAGCTATTTTTTCACGAGGTTGTCCAGCATGTATCGGCATCTGGTTCTCAATTACTAACATTGGAGATGACCGCGGAGTGTGTGAAAATTTATGTGGGCACTGTGCCTATCGCGCATATGTGCCGCAAATAGTTTTAGTGTCTTTTAAATGTGTCGCAAAATAGTGTATTTTAAACATATTAAAAGTGCTTTTTTTAAGTCAAATAAAGTGTTGTTCTTTTAGTTATCCGTCTGATTAAATTATAGAGAGAGAGAGAGAGAGAGAGAGAAAGAGTCGCGCGCCAAACTGCAAGCGCCGCAGTTTGCACATGTAGCGACCGCGGCGTCTAGGCGTGGCGTAATAATAAGAAGCCAGAGAGAGAGAGAGCCCACGCCAGTCATGCGCGAGCCACGCGCGATGAGCGCATCAGCTGCGCGAGGTAAGAGAGAGAGAGAGACGACGCATCAGCTGTTCGAGGTAAGAGAGAGAGAGAGAGAGAGAGAGAGAGAGAGAGAGACGACGCATCAGCTGTACGAGGTAAGTGAGAGAGAGAGAGAGGCTCGCGAGAGAGGAAGAAGAATAATTTGATGGTGCCACTTTCTGTCGAATACACCCCCTCCTCATGGTTTCCCCCTCTTTTGGGGATCCGAGGGGAGGAGGTGGGAGGTTGACAGAAAGTGGCACCATATACTACTGTCCTTCTTTACCTGCTCACCTGCCGACTTCAACTATCGAATGTGGTGGCGCTCCCAATTCTGAAGAAGTTGGTCGCGTTTAAGGTGGGGGGTGTGACGGTGTCTGAGCACGTCTAAGCTAGTCGGTATATTAGCGTTTCGCAGTGCGACGCTGGCTCCGTGGTTCGAGCGCGTGCCTGGAGATCTCGAGGTCGTGGGTTCAAGTCCCCACGTCGCTTAACTTTTGTGCGATTGTCAACGAGTACGGCTCACCCCATTACAATATATATATATATATATATATATATATATATATATATATATTGTATATATTGTAACGGGGATTGACCACGTTAAATGTAGACTATTCTACTTTAATTCTCCGTGGGTTTTAGATAAAGGGGAACAGGGCTAATACGTAAAACTCGCAAATGAAACACACACGTGACGTTTGGTAAAAGGCTATTGCATATATTATGTTAATTCAATCAGAAAATTACAACAAAATAAATGTACAAGTGTGCTTCGTTACCACGCAATCTCACGGTCAATAGAAAGCTAATATTGTTGAACGCGCTGGTGAGAGTGAAAGAGAGAAGTTGATACTTACAGAAATGCGAAGGACGCTATCACGGTAATCAACCTAAAACTGCGGTCTCGCTTCGGTCCAGCTAGCTGGTAAACAGTAGGCTCTCGCAACGGTGTAGAGTATCTCTCCACTCACACGCGTAATCGCAATTATTGTACAATAAACAATACAAAATGCTAATATTGCCGGGTAAACGCTTCTCTGATATACAACACGCACGCTCGATGCTCAAATCGAATCTAACGTCTAACCTAACGTGACGCTAGAAGCTTCTCTCTCACGCGCGCTCTCTCACCAGGCGGCGCGTTCAGCAATACATCAACTCTCGTACAGCTCTGGTGCGCGGGAACATCTGAAAAGGCTTACATGCAAATATATGAAAACATATGTCTTAGAATAGAATATGCACGCGGCGTGACGATACTCGTCACAATATGTATATATATATATATATATATATAATACCCGATTTATATATTTATATATATATATAGGTGATTCTCTGAAAAATCGAGCGCGCCATTTTTTGACCCCCCACCCAAAAATATTTTATAACATTCTTTACGAGCCTATGAGTGCCCCTGAATTTTTTCAGATTTTTCTCGTAACTTTTATTGAAGTGACATAGGCTCAAAGTTGGCATTGTAAGCATATTTTGCATTTGTTACCTACTTTTGTTAATTTGTAGCTCCTCAGGGAAACATTTTCAACGATAAATACATAGAAAATTTTTTTATTAAATCTGCTCTAGTTCAAGGCAAAAATATTGCTAAAGTCGTATATATATGTTTGCTTCTACGTATAAACCTTTAAACCTTAAAATCAAGTTTTCAGCTTGAACGATCATCAATATCGAAACCACAAAAATTTGAAAACATAGTTTAACTCATTATAAAAGAACTTGTGAAAGTTCCAGAATGTCAGAGGCCTTGGTTTCTCTGTGAGAAATAAATATAACAGTTCATTTATTAAAAAACACAAGTTTATTAAAAATGACTTGTGTGACACATCAAAAAATTTAGGTAAAACAGTGAAATATTAGCATAATCCATCGAAATTTTGTTGTACTACATTATAAAAATGCTATAGAATATCTCATTCAATCAGTTTTCACATTTATGATAATTAAACTAAACTAAACAAGATTTTATACTTTGAAAAGGGCACCCGGGTGCCATATACTCAATATATAATAGTTTCAAGGATATTTGACTTATATAAAAGTCAATAAACCATTAATTATAATCAATACATCCATGCTCATTATTTATTTTTATTTAGTTTTATTTAAAAACATACTTTAAAAAGCATTTTTTAAGAGAGAGCAAATTAAGCTGTAGCAGAAGGGACTATCTTTCCATCTCTCTAATAAATGCATAAATGTACCAAAATTAGACTTCAGAATAAATTAAAAAATTTTAGGAAAAATTGAAGGTAAAAAAAGTAGATGAGAATATTCTATGGGATCTAGCGAACAAAAAAGAGTAGGTCAGAAAAGCCAAAAAACATTCATTAGATAGATATGAAAATAATGTTGTAAAAGAAAAAATACAGCAACGGGAAAAAACTTGTGTCTTCTTTTAGTAGTAATTTTTTATCATTGTTGATTGAAGTAATTTTTTTTTATCATTGTTGATTGAAGTAATTTTTTTATCATTGTTAATTGAAAAATTGAATATAAATAATTGGTCATTTTTCCTATTGACATTAAATATTATTTTATTATTTATGATTATTTAATGTAGTATGTAATTGTAATCAAATCGACTGATAAATTTTTTTTCATGTCATGACGGATGAAGCATTGATCTGGTGTCGACAAATGCGTCAAACTTTGAAGACCTGGAGAGATTTTTGCAATGATGCTAGAAAAAGCTATGGAATGGACCAAGATGTTCAGATGAAGTTATTAGCGGAAGCGCAGACGCGCACACAAGGAGAAGATGAACCAGTTCGTGATCACATCATGGCGATGCTAGCGATTATGAGTAGGCTTGATGATGCGCCGGAGAAGCTGATTCATGACAAGAATCATTATAAGCCTCCTCCATCACCTAACGGATATTTATTTCTGAAACTGGCGTATAAAGGAAATCTGTCCAGGAGACTAAGGTGAATAGCTGTTGCGACGATCGCAGAACCTGGTGATATATGTGAAACTGTAAAGGTGGCAGTGCAAAATGCTATTGCTGAGTTGGGGTTACCCTTAGCTTCCACTTCAAGAGGGCACCGAGGGAAAAAGTCTAACTCCAAAGGAGTGAAGTCGCAAACGAAGACTGCGACTACAGTATCCGATAGTAAATCAGGAAAGATAAGTGTTATTTCTGAAGAGAAGAAAGATGCTCCTAGAAAGCCACGAAGTGAGCATAATAATGATCAGGATTGTTGGGGTCTATGTAAACCTTCTGTGAAGTGTTATGGCTGTGGATGGCCTAGACATACTACCAGCTTTTGCCCGGAATGCTCGAAGAAGAAGAACTCTGAGGATATATCATCTGAGAAGAACTCAAAGAACTCGGGAAATGAGAAGGGATCAAATAGTTCAGGCCCCTACTTCCTCTATTGTTTCGGCGGCTTCTTAAGAAGCAAGTCAGGCTGCTGAAGAAGCAGTAATGTCTTTTACAGTATATGACTCAGCCAATGTAGACTGCAGTCGCTGGTGGATGCCAGTGATCATTGGTGATTTTCATTTACGAGCAATTTGTGACTCGGGAGCTGCGCGTACCGCTTTAGGTCCGATTGGATTACAGATAGCTTCAGCGCTGAAAAAAGCTATTGTTCCTTATACTGGACCACGTGCGAAACTCGTTGATGGACAGCTTGTGCCGATCTACGGTTACGTTTCATTGCCGTTCACAGTGTTAGACCAATCGCGAAACTTAAATATTATGGTCTTAAGTGCACTCGATTCCGGATGTATACTCGGAACGGAATTTATGCGGGTATTTAACGCGATTCTTTTACCCAGAAAGAATAGATTACGAATAGAATGTGTCACCGAATCAGTTCCTCTAGAAGTTTCTGCATTCTCAGAAGGAGTAGCAAGCGCTCTCGCAGTCATCGGTTTGGCCGGTGTTATCTCAGAACAACGAAAGCGCTTACAAGAGCTATGAGACAGTTGGCTTTCAGCTGGGGAAGTACCATTGGGGTGTACACATCTGATCCAGCACAGTCTTGATGTGGGGTCTGCGAGACCAATTAAACAACGTTATTCTCCAGTGTCGAAAAAGATTAAGGAAGAGATGCATGATCAAGTGCTAAAGATGTTGGATGCGAGAATCATACGCCGTTCTAATAGCAGCTGGTCAAGCCCCGTAGTCATGGTCCGCAAATCAGCATACCACCAGATACCAGATATTCATTTAACTGCATTCACAGTATCTGGGTTAAGTTTGTTTGAATTCACCCGTCTACCTTATGGTGTAGTAGGCGGGCCTGCGACTTTTCAAACGCTGAGTCGCTCATTTGACCTGAATTAGAGTCGTACGCCTTTTCCTATTTGGATGATATTATCATCACGACCGAGACTTTCGATGAGCATCTGCATTGGTTAGATGTAGTTCTGAAGAAAATCGCGGAAGCAGAGTTGACGATTAACCGAGGTAAAAGCAAGTTTTGCTGTGACGAAGTTAAGTATCTAGGCGTTATTGTGAATCGTGAGGGATTTCGTGCAGATCCTCGGAAAGTTGCACCGATTTTAGGTTATCCTGTTACGAATACTCTCACCATATTGAAGAGATTCATGGGAATGGTTTCCTGGTATCGGAAATTTCTAGATCGGTTGAGCGATGTCGCGGAGCCATTGAACGTGACGTTACGTAGCAAAACAGGATTTACTTGAAGTGTAGTGCAACAGGATGCTTTTGAGGAAGTCAAAACCATACTTGCGACAGCGCCTGTGCTACACAGACCATCGTTTGATCATCAATTTATCATCAAAACTGATGAGAGCGACAGCGGCATTGGTGCGGTACTTATGCAGGAGATAGATGAGAAAGATTTCGTCTCATCTTATGCGAGTCGCACATTAACCTCTGCGGAACGTAATTATTCAGTTATCGAGAGGGAATGTCTTGACGTTCTCTGGGCAATTAAGAAGTTTCGTGCATATGTGGAGGGTTATCATTTTAAGGTAGTTACAGACCATTCAAGCTTACAATGGCTCTGTAATTTACGTAACCCTAACGGTCGATTAGCTCGGTGGGCATTAGAGTTGCAGTTTAATGATTATGAGATTGAATATCGACCTGGCAAGGAAAATTATGTTCCAGATGCGTTATCGTGGATTTTTGGAGAAGAAATTTAGACAAACAGCGAATTGCATTTTTAAAAGATATTCAAGAAATTATTAAAGATCAGTGATATGTACAAATGTAGCGGTAAACTTTGGAAGAGCCTCATGAATTTCCAGATTAAAAGATAATTGCTGGTAAGTTGTATTATTACAAACCTGAGCCAATTTTAGAAGACATTCTGGAAGATATCGATGCTTGGAAGCTGGTCGTCTCCAGAGATAGGATATTGCAAATACTTCGCGAATCGCATGGCGAGCCTACGTCCGGACAATTGAGTCGTTGCAAGACGTATGAGCGAGTCGCAAGATATTTTTACTGCAAGAGAATGTATAAAGATGTTCAGAAATTTGTCAAGTCATGGACTGTCTGTCAAAAGTGTAAAGTGGAACAGCTGTCACCTGCTGGTATCATAAGAGAACGTAAGCTCGTTGGACCATGGGAGGTTGTAGCTGGTGACATGAGGGGTCCATTTCCAAAATCCAAGAATGGATATACCTATTTACTTATCCTGTTAAATGTTTTTACTCGGTGGATAGAGGTTACACCATTCCGTAAAGCTGATGGTATTAGCATCAAGAAGGCTTTGAAGGAGCGTGTATTGTTGAGGTTCGGTATTCCTGATATATTTTTGTCAGATAATGGTACAGAATTTTGTAACAAGGTTATGAAGAATTTTTTGATAGAAAACAGCGTTGAGCATCAGATGCTTGCTTGCTTAAATGATACTTTAAATGATGACATTTTTTCCGATAGCTATAATGGTCTTAGTTCCTGTAAAACGACCGATGAACGGAAGCGGAATTAGTGCGCGCAGCCGCGCGGCTGCGTCGACCGGGCGGCGCGGTGGTGGAGGGGAGCACCGCTGCAGTTTTCGCGAACCTTAGATGTAAATTGATTTTCTCGGCAACCAAAGGTCTTACGCTAATGCTTTTTTTTCATTTTGTGTTTTTTCTCCACTTTCACGTCAGCTCAACTAAATTTTCATAAGTGCAGTGCAAATACTTGAAAATTACGTTTCTTCTCATAAAATTTTTTTTTCGTTATATACTATTGTTGCAAGCATATATTGTACTGCATAGTACAATATATACTGGTTAAACATTCTTTACAAGCTATTTATACTGTGTTATAGCTATATATACTATATTATATATGGATCATTATATATTATATATGGATATACACTCTATATATATATACACACACACACACACACATACACACTAGGGGGTACCTCCCCTCATCGCTCCGCTCGCCAACCCCCATTATTTCAGTTGTTATTTTGGTAGCGAACAAAAATAATTTACAGCAACAATTTCAAGAATTGATTTTCAACTTTTAGATTTTCAAATCTCAATTTTTAAATATATGCATATTTTATTGACTGTTAGAACAATAATAATTCTTAAAATTTGCCTACTGCCATACAATTCATGGTATATAAATGATACTGAAAAATGTTATTATAAAAATAGATCACCCATCAGCTCCATCCTCCGTCTGCCACCTCTCCCTATCTTCTCCACGATGATCCCTAACCATGAAGTCTATTAACTACCTATCATCTTCACCATTCAACCTCTATCTACCACCGATCATCTGCATTCTCGACACCTCGCCTCTAGTTTTTTCCTCCAGCGTCCACTCACAACCCCTATATATCAGCTCTACTCAAGACTTCAAACATTTACCTATCACCTTAATCATGAACTTTACACCATCTCTGACCACTGAGGGGCGCTGAGTGGGGGCTAAGGGGGTGCGGAGGGGGGGGGGGCAGACGAGGGGGAACGAGGAGTGGCGAGGGGGTCGAAGGGGGCAAAACGCATAAAAATAACCAAAATTTTGAAACGTTTCTTGGTTCTCTTGAGGGCTGAGGGAGCTAATGAGGGGGCGGGGGGGGGGGGGGGGCAAGGGGGGGCCAAATTCCAGCGCGGCTCAAAACAACTATAAAATATAGTAAGATATATACACACACGCGCGCGCACTAGCGAGTATATTAGCTATACATAGTTTATCACATACAAACAATATTTTCTTGCTACATGCTACATGCTAATGGATAAAATTACTTTTTATCTATTTGAATAGCGAATATTATTTTCAACTTTTGTAAAATTGGATGTGTATACACGCGTGCATATACATACATACCATCGAGCGTATGTATACGTAGATATACACAGAATACATTTCTTGCACATAATAAAATTAAAAATGTAAGATACAATGTAAGCCTATAATGTATGCATACGATTCTGTGCTTTATGTAATTGTACACTTGTGTACAATTGTGATTAGTGAATTTGAAAACCATAAATATCGGACATATTTTCAAGTAAGTGTCACGTAAATCACTATATTCATTTTATAGAATTACACTACTCAATTCAGTTATAGGTAGTTAGTAGGTATTTTCGCATAGGTTTTCGTGGTGCCCCTGTGGCCGCCCATGACCGCTACATGTTACTGCTTTATCAGCCTATACCGGTCCCTCGTCGCGGGTACCGGCAGGTTGTTCAGATATAGCACCGCGGATAGGGTTTTACCCGCGAACAGCTCGTCGAAGATCTCGCCGAACGCTGACCACTCCGCGAGTCTCAGCATCCCTAGATCTCTGATTATAGCAAATCTCGTTATCTCTTGTGCGGCTACCAACGCTCTTAGGGCCTTTAGGCATTTTCGTAGGTCGCTGCACAATGGCCTTTCATCTCGGAACTTTTTAACGCAGAGGCCGATGACCTTCACTCCTGCGCGAACCTCGAGGCTTATTTCGCCTATTCTGAGGCCTTGGTTCACCAGTGCGTCGGCGCAGATGTAGTTCCTCTCGACCAGCGCTTGAAGCACTTACGTCGAGAGGTCGACGTCCGCTGGTACCAGGGTGTTCCTTGATTGGCTTAAGGTACGCAAATGGTGGTGTCTCTTCGTCGTCGGGAATAGCCCATGGCGTCTTTTCACGGGTCGGTCTCGCGCGCGCTACCACGTAGCGTTTAAGGGTGTCTTCCCTTAGGGCCGCTTCAGCAACGGCGGGGAGACCCTCGCTCGTGACGGAGCCTGATCGGGCCTGCGACCGGGTGTGGTCGACCGCCTCGCCCTCGGATATGTTCGTTTCCTCTCGGCCGCTGTTATCGTCCGCACAAGCCGGGGTACCCGACAAGCCATTTTGCGGGAACAAAACGTCCTGGGTTTCCATTTGCTCACTGCTAGCGGAAGCTGTGGAGCTCGAGGGGGGGTGCTCTCTGCGCTACCATTGGCGCTGGCCTCCTTCTTTTGGTTTGGGGTCAGGTGCAAGTGCAGGTGTACTGTGGGGCTCGCTGTACCTGTCAGGACATGGAAGAACACCGCTCCTTCATCCGTCCCTTGGAAGTGGATGCAGACCTTGGTGTTAAACTCGTGCGCGAATAGGAAAATGCAGTCCACATTCCCCCACTTGCTGTCAGATAGGAGAATGGCCTTCGTTGCCGCGTGCTCTCCACACGCTGGCAATTTTGAAGACTTGAGGAGGCACCGACGCAGCTCGATTGGGGATAGCTTTATTTCCGTGTCTCGTAACAGCGAGTAGAAAAGACAGTTACCTGGGGGATCGCTCGGGATATCCGGGCAACGCTGCAGCTTCAGGTACGGTTCCATGCATCGCCCTTTTCTTAAATAGGTGTGCATAAGTACGTTCGCCGACGAGGCCGATGAGTGAGCATCTGATGATGCCTGTAACCGCTCGTAGTTTCACGGTACCCCTCTCACCAGTCTCGTCGAATTCCATTGCCTTCTGAGATGGTAGTGAAGTTACGCTTCCGCATGAAACCTGGAGTGGTAGCGCGGGGTTTGCTCTCTGCGGCGACCATGCTGGAGTCAGCGGGTTCAATATCGCCGTTGCCCGTGGCGTTGCCGGGTTTGGCGGAGCTGTCACTGGGTCTGCTACGGCTGCCGGTTGCGACCGCGCTGTCACAGCGAAGTGCCCGGAGGCGATCCACGGGGATCGGGGCGGGGCTGGGGGAGCTACGACCGGTTCGGGCGCTGGTACCGTCTCTCCGTGAGATCTATGCATAGCCGCTCTTTGCTCCCATCGATTGACTCAGATAGTTTCACCGCTAGGTCCTTCTCTGATGCCCCCGCTTGCCAGGGTCATGGGAAAATAACCGGTTGCCGCTGCAACCGGTTGGGGCGATCGCGAGGGAGGGAGTGCAGGCATCACTATATGAATGAGTTCCGGCAAGCTGGTTCCGCGCGACGGTGTGCGCTCCCCTTCGCTCGAGGAGCTGTTCGAACTCCCTGGCGCATACAACCTCGGCACGTTTCTGGAGTAACTGGGAGCTATCTGGGCCGTTTCGTTCCCCAACGGTGCCACGTCTCGGATGTAGTGCCATTACGTCCGTTAAAATGGTCTGGTACCACACGGTATCGGCAAAATCGAGCCCGTAAATATTTTGCTTTCCGGGGTCCTCCGACAACCAGCGGATGCTTGAACCGCAGATCGGGTTTCTTTGTCACGTGGAAGTGCTTTAGCGCTTCATGGTCCGTGATGAACGTAAATTTCCTGCCGTGCAGGTAACAGAGAAATTGTTCCTTCGCGTATACCAGAACTAGCAACTCCTTGTGATACGTAGGATATTTTAGCTCGCTTCCCTTCATGCAGTGCGTTGCAAAGGCGCATGGCTGATCCGCGCCTAGGGGTCCTTGATTAAGGATACATCCCAGGGCAAAGTCCGAGCTATCGACCGTTACGATAAAAGGCTGCTCCAAATCCGGGGCTTTCAGTGCCGGCGGGTTGGACAGAAGGGTTCGCAAGGTTTCGAACGCGGGCTGCTGAACCTTCCCCCATTCAAACTTGCCCTCTGGCTGTGCTATTGCGTACAATGGCCGTGCGATTTTCGCGAAATCTTTGATGAATCGGCGGTAAGTTCGACCACCGGGGTGGGAATCACCACTTCCCTTTCGCTTGTATTGACGTACTCGGCTAGCGCCCGACCGTTAAAGTTCTTGGTAACGCAATTACCAAATAATAGGTCCGGATGGAGCTGTTGCAGCGGAATCCATCCGACCTGAGTTTTGTCGCCACTGGCGATTCGAGCGCTGATCACCATTTTAACTCGCGGCTGTATCGCGACGCGTTCTATTTCTGTGAACGGGAAGGTGATGCCCCCAAGACGCAGGCACAGGGCCTTGGCGTCTGTACTGCCCTTTAGGGCTTCTATGACGTCCCATCCCAAGATGCCGTCTGTCTCAATGGGAAATTTGGCGGGTACCACGTGTAAATCGCAGAGCATGCTCTGGATATTCACGGTCGCGATGCCGAGTGTGTGGGAGCGGCCGTCAGTCACCTCTCGTATTGTAACCCTATACTTAAAATTAATCGGGGTTCCCCGCGTTAACCTATCGATTTTTATCACCGATATATCCGCGCCGGAATCCACGTAAAAGCTGGCCTTGTCGAGCAGCAGCTGTTCGGACTCTAAGTGTACCACCGGCGGTTGTCGGCCTACCGTCAGGAACCGAATGTCGACGCACCCTGAGCAGGTGTCTGACTCGTTCGATGCGCTCCTGCGCGCCCTACTACCCATCATGCGCCCTGGTCGGACGCGTGTGCGAGGGGCCTGATTGTTCACCACCTCGCCATCAACGAGGTCACATTCCTCTACATGCAGGTTAAACCTGTAGCCAGCTTCATGCGCCGCGCGTGCGCCTGGTTCGCCCCTTACCGCCAAGCGGATGTCCACGAAGGTTATATCGCCTTCGGTCTGCTTGTGAGACTCCTGTCTTTCAACCCTTGTATGATTCTGCTGAATCCCACGGTTTACGCGACCTGATTCAGGTGAGGCCTTCTGGACAGTGGGCCCCGGCGTTGAGGGCTGTACGTGAAGCGACTGTTTACCTTCCCGCAGAGCTGCAGAATGCTCCGTGAGTTGAGCTTGCTGGTTCTCGGTCGCGGGAACCTGGGGTGAATTGACCGGAACGCTGGTGGTCACCGCATTCTGGACGTTTCTGCCAAATTTGAGCGAGTCCGAAATCCTCTCTATCTCGGCAGCACGGATCCCGTTATTGGCTGACAGCTCCGTGGACTCGTTCTTTTGTGTTCTTTGCAGTTTTGACGTTACTTCGTTTGATGTGCTTGTAGATTGACGCTTGTCTCGTTCCCTAGAGGATAAGTTTAAAGGCTGGCTGCTTTGTTGATTGCCACCCTGCTGCTCTTTGTTAGAGTTGTCTTGACTATTACGGCGATCGTTGTTGTTTCAATTGTAGTTGCTGTTCCGTCGAAACCCACCGCCTTTGCTGTTGTTACCGCGGTAATTTCCTCTGCCATTATTACCATTGCCGTTGCCTCCGCCGCCGTTGCCATTGCTGCCGCCGCCATTGCTGTTGTTGTTATTGTTGTTGTTGACTCCGCTATTGTTGTTGTTGTTGCCTCCGTTGCCATTGTTGTCGTTACGGCGGCGCGGATTTCTTAATTTATTTTGCGCGGCGTCCCTTATCAGTGTGCGGCAGTCGACCACTGAGTGGCCCGGCACGTTGCAGTAGTTGCAAAAGGTCTTATCTCTGTTACCCTGGCCCTGGTCCTGGCCGTCGGTCACCCCTTTGTTCTCGGGCGGGACTGGTGGCTGGTCGGTGCCCCCTGCGACCAGATGGGCCGCTATTGCTCTTCTTACTTGAGCTGACGGATTGGGATCGCCGGCCAATGGCGAGGACGACATTCTTTCCCCGAGCCTTGCCTCGTGCTCGATTGCTGCCGTGAACGCATCGTTCTATCGGCTCAGGCGGTTAGAGCGGACCAGGTGGTCCAGCGGTGCTCGCAAACCGTACATAAATTGTTCAAATACGTCGGAGTCCGACGTTCGATCGAAGCCAGACAGGCCCGGTGCGGAGTCGATTATCGTAGTCAAACGATAATATAACTTTTCTACGCGCACGCCGTAATTGCTGACCGTTTCACCAGCGCCTTGGGCTACTGAACGAATTTTGGCGCTTAGCTGATCCGCGATCCTAATGTTCGCGAACTGCAGGGTCAGCTCTCGCAGCAGCGTCTCAACCGAGTCGTATCTGACAGAGCGTGCTCTGAATCCCTGTGTGGCTGGCCCGGTAAGCTTATTTGCCATTTGGCGCAGCAGAAGGCAGGGGGTAGAGAAGGTGGCGGCGATGGGGGTTGTTGAGAGGGTTGGTGTGGGGGCTAGGGCGGAGGGTGATAGGGGGGGAATCCTTGTTCGCCCCCGTATCCCCCGGGTGCCGCACTGTTGCCCCAATACGATGGGTGCCCCCCGGGTTCCGGGTATCTCCGTCCTGGGCTGCCGCTCCTATCGCCGGCCGGATAGCCGTGGTTGTAGATGCGGCCGTATCAGCAGTCGTTGCCTGTCGACAGGCGGTGCGTAATTAGCGCACCGTAGTGGTCTCTCCTAAGCACTGGCCATTCACTATGGCCACCGTGCGGCTCGCGGGATGATACTCTGTATCCTCGACGCTGAGGGGCAGAGAGCGGGGAGTTGCCGGCCGCGCTTTGCCAGCTGCCGTCGGAGCCATCCGAGTCGCTGGAGTGCTGGCTGGCTGGATCGTTGGGAGCCCTGCCCGGGTCGCGTGGCGGGACTGCACAGTCGCGGTGGTGCTCGTTATTCGTCCGCGCTGGGGAAGCTCTTTGCTCGCTCAGTGGTATGCCGGCTCCCTCCCGGTAGCCACCCCGTACCGCTGTGACTGGTGCAGTCCCGGGACGGGTCGCGCGCACTGGTGGATTTGTGCGCTGTGTGCTTCGTGGCCCAATGGGCGAGCCGTCGCGCGCTGGTGTTCGCATTGCCGACGTCGATGCTCACCGGTCCGACGGGCGAGTTGGTGCGCGTTCTTAGCCGACGAACGACGCCACCGCCCTTTGCGGCCTGTGCGATTTTAGCAGTTGCCGTGGACCTGGGTGTACGCTCGCGTCGATCGTTCGCGGGCGATCTTTCCCCGTCGAAGCGGCCGTCGGATGACGTCGCTACTGCGCCTACCTCCTTTCATGTCGCTGGAGGAGTTGCTACTGGGGTCGTCCGCCGGGGGTGTAAGTCGATGACCTCCCCACGCGCCCCTGTACGTGCCCAAGCCGGGGTCGCTCCCTCTCGGCGTTGCGGATTTGCGACGCGTAGTCGGCGCCGCGAGAACGCCTCTCTCGGAGCTGGTGGCTAACCAGTCGTTTTCCGGGTGATGTGGAATTTGCGATAAGAATCTGTTCGTTTTGCGCGGGTTCGCGTTGCTATACGTCACCATCGGCGGTGGTGATGGTGAGTCCGATTCGTTGCCCGTAGCATGGCTTGCCATGCGCTTATCGATTGCCACAGGTTGTCTCTTAGCGCCGCGCATTCGGCGGATTCTAGGCCAGACAGAGCCATTTCTAGGGCCTGCTTAAACTCGGCCGCCTCTTGTTGCATAGGGAGAATCGCGGCCGCAGGTGGGGTGTCGGATGGCGGCAGATTGTTCGCGGGCGACTGTGCGACGTTTGGCAGCGACGGTCGGAAATTTACTGCGCGCCCGCGTGGCGAACGCTCACTCGCGCCACTATCGGAATTGTATATGCCGCCGCTTTCGGGGTCGATCGGATAGACATTCGCGATGTTCTTGATCTCCAGCAGATTTGACACCCCGGCGATGCACCGGTCTCCTATCTCTACTCACGCCGGTCTAGGTAACGGCGCATTTAAGGGTCCCCAGATGTCCGACGGCTCCGGGCGCGCGCTAGCCGGTGCACTTAAAATTAGCCCATCCAGCCGCTTACGCAACTTTGCGAGTTCTGAGCTTTCTGGAACCGTGGTTTTCTTTATCGCCCCTGTTTGTGCCGAGAGAACAGGCCGCGGGGTCGATACTACAAATGTTGTATTCCGGCTGTTCTCGTCGGACGATGCTATTCGCTCGGCATGGCGCGGTTCCCTGCCGAAGTTCGAGAGAGGCGGCACGATCTGTGATGAACGTCGCCGATTGTCGCTACTTTTCCCGCTGTGCGATGATGCGCAGCTGTTATTCTGCGATTTCAGCGATGCTCGTAGACGCCGCCGCGATGCCGGGGAGAAAAGGTTGAAATTCTGATAGACGGCCGTCGCTTGCTTAATCCGCTTCCATGTCTCCGGGTCGCTCGCCCTCGTGTCCTCATCGTTCTTGCACTCGGCGCGCAGCCTCAGATTAAGGGTTGAGAACGCCTTGGCGAGGGTCGTTTTCGTCATCGCGCAGACGTGTTATAATGCACGCTATGGAGGAACGACGCCCTAAAGAGGTGTGAGGAACGGGACAAATATGTATTTTGCGGATTATCGTGCTATTTGCACAATTGGAGAGAACAGCTCTCGACCAGCCGAACCGCATAAAATTCAATGAAACGGACTTACAGTATGGCGAATATCGGGAAACTCCTGTTTCTTCCAACACGAAGCATGCCAGCGTTCACGGGAAGGAGCTCTCGGCTAGCAGTTTTTGAATTCGGTGCCATTATCAGAATGAAATACTTCTTACGCTCCGAATCGAAAGACAACTCTCTCTTTAAAAGCAGTAAGTATTGACTTGCCATTTACCTTTCGTAGCGGTACAAATAAGAACAAGATCCGGTCAATACATATACATCCGACCTCCCCCCAAAATTTTCCATTCGGGTAAATTCTCCGGATGTTCCGTTACCAAATCAAATCGAGTCTTATATCAATAGTCGTGACACTTCTTCTGACTCACCGATGCAATCATGATTTCAGCATCTTCATAGATTCTAGACAGAGCATCCGGTACTACGTTGTTTTTCCCCGACCTATGCTCAATCACGTACTTATGCTCTTCAAGCTCCAGAAATCAGCGTGCCAACCTACCAGTCGGATTACGCAGGTTACATAACCACCTAAGGCTGCTGTGATCAGTTATCACCTTGAATCGATAACCTCCTATATACTGACGAAATTTGCGTAACGCAAAGAACAAAGCGAGACACTCTTTTTCTGTAACGGTGTAGTTACGTTTTGCGGAAGAAAGTACTCTACTCGCGAACACAAGCACCTTCCCTTGTCCCTTAATAAGTTGGGTTAGGACAACTCCAATCCCAGTGTCACTGGCATCCGCATGAATTACAAATTCACGGTTGAAATCTGGTGTATGCAGTATAGTAGCAGATGCAATCAAAGTTTTCATGGCTTTCAAACATTTCTACTGCTCTACAGTTCAAATTCAAACAGAAGGTTTTTTCGGATCGCCTTTCGTTAACCTAGTTAACGGTTCAGCCAACGTCGCGAAATTATTCAAAAACTGTCTATAAAACGACGCCATACCGTAAAATCTCTTTACTTGCGTAAGATTCTTTGGAATTGGCAAACTCGTAATTGACTTGATCTTCTTCGGATCTTTTTGGTAGTTCTGTCACCAGAACACTTAAGTACCTGGCCTCCTCCTGACAGAAAATACTTTTCTCACGATTTACTGTGAGAGCAGATTTCTGGATCCGCATCAGCACTCGCTTGAGGATACTTATTTGTTCCTCAAACGTTCCCGTCGCGATAATAATGTCATCTAAATACGCGAACGCGTGCGGCTGCAGTTCTGGAGATATAATTATATTAATTCGCCTCTGAAACGTCGCTCCAACCTTTAAAAACCAAAAGGAAGACGCTTAAACTGAAACAATCCCATGCCAGGAACTAAAAATACTGTATACTGTTTACTCTCTTCGCTCAAATCAATCGTCGATATATAGCATGCCTGCTGTAACTTGCATAAAATTACGTTCATCATCGGTAATGGATACGCATCATTTCGTGTAATCGCATTTACTTTGCGAAAATCAAGACAAAATCTATACTTTCCGTTATACTTTCGTACCAATACTAGGGGACCTGAAAACGGACTATCACGCGGCTCGATAATGTCTTCGTCAAACATATTGTTTATCTGCTTGAACATTTCCCCCTCGAGTTTCTTCACCAGGTAATACCTCTGTTTAATTGGCTTTGTAGATCTTACTTCAATTTGATATTCAATCCATGAAGTACAGCCAACTTTTCCAATATCTTCGCCGACAATTTCATCAAGAAGTGCTGTAAGCACGTCCCGCTCGTGATCTTTAGCATTAGCCAAACCCACCGAAGATAACTTTAATAAGCCGCCTTCCAGTGCTGCTAACCCAATATTGACGTAGTTCTTGTCATCTCCAAGATCAGATAAAGATATGATAAGATAATAATATAAGTCAAATACTGTCTCGAGGTGATGGTATCTAGGATAACCTTGAACGTTAACATAAAGTTCACTCCCACGATACAATCTGTAGGAAGATCCGGGAAAATCGCTACACGAATTTCCTTCTTCAAATAACTAACCTCGAAAGGTACTATACATAACTATACATATCCAGTAATAGATGTACATCTTCCATCGACCAACTTAGCGTTGTGGCCTTGATTCGGCAAAACTTGCCAATTCAGTGCACTCGCGAGTTGCAGTCCAATAGGGCCCATACAAACTCGTGAAGCACCGTTGTCATATAAAGCTCGAAATCGAAAATCACCGACCCACGCTTCTATCTACCAGCGTTTTCCCTGGAGTTTATCTTCGTCCAGTGAAGTAGTACTAACTTCCAATCGACTGCCTAGAATTTCATCAATCACCGGATTTGACTCCTGATGAATTCTAGCAGGCTCGCTGTTGGTACCCACAGCTGCACCTTCCTCGTCCTTTTCCCTTTTGACTGACTTAGTCGAAATATACAAGAGCACGATAGACGCTTATGCGTGCACTCCCATCATCCGCGTTCACAGTATTCTGTGCCGAAAATACCTTCTTATTAACGTTCGTGAGAACAGGGTTTAACCTCTTACTCACTTGCGATAACACCGAGGCCTTTTCTGTTAACGGCGAACGCATTCGAACTCTATCATGCGCTCGCTTCTTCTTTTAACTCTGGACAATTCTTCTTAATGTTTTCTATGTAACAAATCTAGCTGATTTTCCATGCTAGGCTCAGCTCAGATACGTGACAAAGTTACGTATGGATTCGTACTCGCCTTGAAATCTCTTTTCCTCATTTAACATCAGACGTCAGATTTGCTAGAGAATAGACGCTGCTGTATACGTGTATTTGTCCCATACCAGTTGAGTGCATCATGGCCAAAATCTTACCAACTCCGCCATTGACCTCTATTGTTGCGGTATCATTTAGCGGATACTCTACTGAATACCAATGATACTACTGACAGTCTCTCGCTCTCAGTCATTCGAGCAAGATTCATATCATCTTCAAGCTGTTCTATGAATCGCTCGATACTTTCTGTAACGTCACCTAAGAATGTCAATCCCCACTTTTTGACAATTCCCACTAGATCACGAGGATATGATCTGGTCGGTAAATTCCCCTCAAGATTACCATGACTACTAGACGACGGCCGAGTCGGTCTGTCGTTGGTTTCACCGCTGCTTCTTAAATTTTCTTTGTCTAATGGCCCGAAGATTCTCTTCGGTGCTACCGGCGTTTTCACATTCGATTTGTCGAATGTGACTCTTGATGGTGTGGCGCCTGCGTGCAGAATCCTCGTACTGCTCGCCCTTGAATCGTTAAAGTTCGTGCGCTCAGCGTCTAACTGTTCTTTGAGCTCCTTGACAGTCTTTTGCATATTATGCATCGTCTTCATTAGACCTGGCAGGAACACGTACTCTTTCCCATCAACTCCAGTCATAACATCCAGATCTTGTTTTGCTGCAGCTTTACCCTCAGACTTCTCAGTTCGTTTAGCATCGACTGTACTTCCTTCTAACAATTTACCCATTCGAAAATCAATGACTTCGTCCGTTAAAGTTTTGTGCAGCGGATGTTGATCAGCTGTCACCGACAAAGCATTCAACTGTCCCGCTCTCGACTGCGCGCAAGTACCAACTATGAACAACTTGCATACTTCAACTATCTTCGCTTGAATCTCTGCCATCTCGCGCTGGACAGCAGGCGCAAACTCTGAGAAAGTATAGTCTCCTCTTAACTATTTATATAACCTAGCCATCTAATATTCTGCTGTACCATCTAATTTCGATTTCATACTAGTCAATGCCTCTTTACGTTCTTACTCTCGTAAACCAGCTATCCAGTTTACGATTTCACCATCTTCGTCATCATACATCTTGAAATACTGCGCTATTTAATTTTACATAAAAGGCAACACAGCCGTGTGTGCACGCGCACGCAAACCCTAATCTAAAAAAAAATATTCCACGCAAAATAAAATATCAAATAAATAAATTAAGTAATTTAAAATAACTAAACTGACGAAAAATAAAATGTACTATTAACTTGGTTAAAGAAAAGAACGACACAAACAAACAAAATTTACTTGGAAATCTATTTTATCGGACAGAAACACTGGTACTCCTGTCGATCTAATACAAGTGAGTTTTCTTCCTTCTCACAAAAATCCCCTACTAAGGAAGACCTAAAAAGAAAAAAAACGCGAAAAAATGCATATCTTCGCATACACACACAACTCTACGCCGCGCGAGTACGAGTTTCCCCTTTCGCGGCAGTGAGCAAAATTCAAAAACCTATCGTACGCTCGCCGCGCCGAGCAGCAAACTATACACACGTATGCAACGACTGATGGCTTGCTCGACTATAAACTCGCCGTTCCCGCGCAGTCAAATTCTGTGCCGGGTTTTCAAATTTAACGAAAAAAAACTAATAATCGAAACTACCAAATACGAAGCAGATTAAAAGAATAACACTCTCTCGCAACAATGCACTACGTTAAATATAATGCTAACACTATAGAGTATCTCACATGAATATTACATTTCGTGCTTGCCACAGTTTACGAAATTAAATTCGTTCCGAGAGAATAAAATCTTAAAATCATTCTCAATCACTTACATAAAATTACAGATCTAGAATATCGCCTTGCTCTAACTCTCGCACGACATAAACACGCGCAATGTTTACATCGGCGTCGCACGCTCGTCACTCCCTCGTTGTTTTGTTGTCGGTCGCGCGCTAAGACTTCACGTCTCCGAATGCGTAAGAAAATCACAACGATATACCTAATTAGCTATCGCGAGTTCGACTTTATCAAAAAAATACGTTCCGTATCTTACACATTCGGAACCTCACACACGTTAAGGCGCTAATCGTACAATCTTAGGTAGCCTCTGTGAATTTAATAATATGAAAAATATATCCGGTATCCTATTCACTCGGAACCTCTGACACATTGAGGCGCTAATTGTAACGGGGCCAATTGACTTTGTACGATGACCACGGAGTGTCATTGTATCGCCGAGCTTCCTACCTGTAGAAGGCAACTCCGGCGTAGCTCGTCCTTGGCGACTGTGCCCTGCAACACGGCCAATCGGTCTCGAAAACAAATGTGTAGTGTTAGCTCGACATTACATTTTTCCGTGCTAGAAATTTAGAAAGAGTTCGGACGAGAAGGTTGCGGACTTTTAGGACAATGAGAATGAATGCTCGGCGAATAGTTAGTAGAAATCAGTCAGAGACTCGTATATTAAATAGTTGCAAATTAGAAATACAGTGTCCGCATTCTACGATCGGTACGCGCGACAGCGGAGAGATTTACGCTAGTATCTTGGCAAACAAAGAAGGATCGATTATCTCGTGGCGAAGAATACTCAATCTACGGCGATTTTGCCAAATCGACGAGGTACAAAGAGAATGCAACACACGCGCGAGAAACTGTGTCGTTTTACTCGCACTCCTCGAGACACCAACACTCAATCAGGCGTGCTTGGATTTCTCGAATTACTGCGAGAAGAAGATACTCCTTCTTTTGCTCCAGATGTAATCGGTCAGGACCTCTCGAACGACGCACGCATGTCTTCTCTTTACTCTCCCCACGAGTCCCTCACCGACACACAGCAGCGGCGCCTGCTGTATCGCTCGCATCGTGCAACCAAACGAGCGCGCGTGATATTCAAATATCGCCGCCTAACCTTTCGTTACAATATCTATACTTACTATATAAACAATCTCATGTAAAATTCACCAAATTTTAGCACTTTTTTTGCTTTGCCGCAGAAAATCTCAGCATCTGGGTGGTGAATAAAGGTCAAACTTGATGGATAATCTTCTGAATATGTTTCTTCACAGCTTGAACGGAAAACTGCTGAAAAATATTAGTTTTAAATATTTAAGAACGTATAAGTTCATAATATTGGTAATTGTAGAGAATATTATAAATGTTCCCGTACGTAACATTACTTGTCTTACTTTAGTAAATTCTGCTCCGTTCAGTCTGTAAAGGAAGGTTTCCTGGAGTTCTAAAAATTTCAGCTTGATTCTTCTAATAGATGCTGATAAAACCTGCGGCAACTGACTTAGAATCATGAAACTCCTAAAGCCGAGTAAAATGCAATTAAAGTATACATATCTAAATGACAAAAACAAACTAAGTAATACTTACCGCTACTATCTATCATAACCCTATTTTAATTATATTTTTGTACTTAAACACATTTACGCTGAAGTATATTAGGTGAGCCGGGTGCTGAATATTAATCTGTAATGGTATCTCGATACTGAAAATAAAATAAAAGTTGTCAATACCAATTTATAATCAAAATATTATATTGTTTACAATTATTTTTGCTACTTACCATTAATGTATTCGGTAAAGGTTCTTGTAAACATGTCAAATCAGACTCTTCAAATTCAATATGAAAGTCAATCAATCTATATTTACCTATGAACAAACAAGAAAAACAAAGAACTAAATATTTAGAAATGCAACTACTATTTACTAGTTTACAATACTTATCTGAATTCTTGTTGAAGAAGTTTTTGAACTTTCTATCTACACTAGTAACAGGTTATAAGTATCAGTAGAGAAATACATCACGACATGGTGACTTGAAGACCGGATCAAAAATCAAACAGCTGTTTCTGTTGATAAAACAGAACTGAATCTTTTATATCGTTGCTGTGAAGTCCAAACTATTTGGTGTCAATTTCAAATCGAATTTGAATTTGCTTTATTTTATGAGATTGTAGTTTTATATTGTTTAAGAAAATTAAACTAAGAAAAAAATTGTTATTTTGCGAAAATTGGTTATTTGGCAGTTTTTACTAGGTAAACAAATTTTTGAGCAAGAACTGTTTTGCAAAACGATATTACTTTGTTAAATTTTAGCGTTACCATGGATTTTAAGCAAAATACTTGGATTTGATATATGACTTGACTTGGACAGATGGCTATCGCTGAATCTTTTTTTTATTTGTTTTTTTTTAAGCATATTAAGAAATAAACTTGTTCGTTATGAAATTTGCTGTAAAGTAGAAGAAGTCCGATAACGATAATTGCAAAATTGCACTAATAATAGGCGAAGAAGTAAAAAACCCAAAAAAAATTAAGCGCGATTTTTCAATCAATAAATTACTGCGTTCAGCATCAATCAAACATAGTCATAATTTATAAAATGCAAGTTTACTTCATCATTAATATGTATGCTTAATCCGAATCCGGTAAGTTAAATACTTTTCGCAAAATTAAAAAGTTCATTTAAAATATCCCTTTTTTACACATCTCTACAAAAAAAGTCCCTCTACAGAAGTTAAAAAAAAATTTTTACGCATTGTGGCAAGCCTCAACAACAATGTACAGCATGAATTTTTCAAAAATATTTATTTATAAAGCCACAGGAGCACTTTAAATGAAACAAAAATTTGTTTAATTGTTAACTAAGCCTCTCACGCCTCGAAAAATAAACTTATTGAAAATTTAAAAATAGGTATAGAAAGGTATTGAAAATTCACATTCTTTAAGTACAAATTTGACGTGATATCTTTTATAGAACCCGAGAAAAAGGCTTTAAAGTCTGCGGTCCATAGCGACAGTTGTTTTATAGATATCGCCATTTTTCTTGCACCAACGGCGAATGTAACTATGCAGTTATTAAGGTCTACAAGGTCATTACCGAAAATCGTACTTTTAACAAAGAAACGGCAGTTATAGTTTATAAAAAGTTTGCGCGCACCAAGCGAGAAGGCAAGCGAGGCAGCGGGCCGCGGCGCCGCCGCCGTCGGACGCCGTGGTGGGGATACAAATTTTCGAGTAGAGAAATTCGACCGAAGGACTTAAAAATGCGGTGGCGTGAAAATTTTAAGATATATCGGCTTCTATTATACTTAAAATGAACATTTTTTTAATTTCATGTGCCGAAACGAAAAAAACGTAATAGCGGGATCGGTTTTTTTGTACGACATTTAGAATCGTGGTTTTTTCAACTTTTTGTTTTGGAAAGAAAAAACATATATATGGCAAGCTAAACTTTTTTCATTGCTTAATGCGAATTGTAATATGTTTAATTATTGAGGTATATGATGAAATTGGAACTTTTCATTCACTTTTTGGCCCCGAAAAGTTGCAAAAAAAAAATCTCGGGCTACATCGACCGGATAAGGTTTCTTCGTGTAGTGTTTTTTTAGAAGTTTCTCCCAATTTTGAGAGAGCAAGTATACTCAGATTCCAGATGTAACGAGACTTTTTCAAGTTTCACTGGAAGGCATTATTCAACTATAAGATTATAAATTATTTTCTTGTTATGTGACAAGCTAGTGAAAGTGTCGTGCTTTTTAAGTATCATTGAAAGTTTTGTTATTATTCTATAAGTTCAGAAGACAAGTGGTTCCATATGTAACGAGACTTTTCTCAATGGAAAAGCATGTTTTACTTAGTATACGGTATAAAGAGAACTTGGGATGGCATACAATTTTACAAGCGAAGAATTCTTGTGACATGACAAGCTGGTGAAATTTTCATTTTTTAGTATCGAAGAAAGTTTTTAGTATTTGCAGTGCATGTTTTTCTATTTTTATTAAGAAGTTACGCAACTGTCATGTTATAAAACGAAGGAATTCCTGTCAGAAGCTAGTGATGTGTAAAGGATTTTTTCAAGATTTATAATTATTTTACAAGTTCAGAAGACTAGTGATTTTTTAGAAGTTTCTCCCAATTTTGAAAGAGCAAGTATACTCACATTCCAGATGTAACGAGACTTTTTCAAGTTTCACTGGAAGGCATTATTCAACTATAAGATTATAAATAATTTTCTTGTTATGTGACAAGCTAGTGAAAGTGTTGTGTTTGCATCATTTATTTATCATTGAAAGTTTTTACAGATTTGCAGTGGATGTTTTCCTATTTATAATTATTCTATAAGTTCAGAGGACAAGTGGTTTAGAATTTGTTTGCAATTTGGAGAGAGCAAGTACACTCAGATTCCAGATGTAACGAGCTTTTCTCAAGGGAAAAGCATTTTTTGTTTAGTATACGGTAACGAGAACTTATGAAGGCATACAACTATCAGATTTTACAAGGAAAGAATTCTTTTGACATGACAAGCTAGTGAAATTTTTATTTTTTAGTATCGACGAAAGTTTTTATAGTATTCAATATTGAACAGCTCAAATATGGTCTAGATGATTTTCAGGGAGACCTACCTGAAAATTTAAACACTAAATTTATGATGATAACCGTGTAAGTATTTATGTGAAAGTCATACAGGGGATACCACAACTTTACAGACACTATTTTTTACAAGTTTTCATAAAGTTTAAATTCGATTACAGTTTTCTAAACGTTTACCGAATTAGGTGGGTTGCATTAAAAATTATAATACGTCTATCATAAAGAATCATAGGGATATTGGAAACTAACTTACATATACTTCCTTTTATTCTAAATATTATTTTCATTATTCTATAATATAGATTAAACAATTGTGAAGGATACGAGTAAACTTGTACAAATATTAAAATGCTATATCACTCATGTTCTGCATGACAATAGTATACGTAACGTACAAATGCTTTCAAGAAAGCAGTTATCAGTTAATTAATTAGCAATAATTTTAGACGTACAGATTTCTTTGATGTATATTTGCGAAACAAATCATTATGGAACTTAACATAAAATTTAGAGTCAATAAAGGAAAAAAACGCGCTATTCTATTTACCTCGAGGGTGGTGTGGAAAAGATAGATTTCTTAGTGAATAACAATGATCTAAAAAAACTATTTACTCTACAGATAGTGTCTAAAAAATAATTATTATTATTATTACAATAATCCATGAGCAAATGTACATTAATATTTAATTTATTACTTATTTAGTTGATGTTAACTATTCTTTGTAATTTACATATTATATACCTTTTAAAAGTAGTGAAATCTCTCCCCCCCCCCCCCAAACAAACCTTTTCAAGGTAAAAGGCTGGCAAGTATAAGGTCGTTTCTTCATGTAAAAATTAAAGATTAATTTTACAACTCTTGATAACCTTAATGTAACAAAAAACTCTTAATAACACTTATGCAGACAAAACCAAACTTTTATTAACATTCATACAGACAAAATAAAAATTCCTAGAGCTTACTCTAAAATTCAACATTAATTTTCAAACTTCAACAACTCTTATGTAGTCGAAATTATAAGTGCTGTATTCTATACAGTTATTTAATTATGGAAATTAAAGATCTTGATAACACTTATATAGACAAAATACTAGTAGCTTGACTGCATACTCTTAAGACGTGTTGATATTATAATCGTCAGATCAACAAATAATATATCTTCTTTCCTCTTGTGAATAAGTGATCGAACACAAATACTGGAAGAATATGTGATACTTATAGATCAAGTTGGAAAACAAATAATTATGTTAGGATAAATGTCTTCTTTTACCTATTCACTGAGTTAATCACAATCACTCAAATCATGATGCTTATACATTAAGCTAAAAAATCCGAAACTCTCATGTATGAAAATATGAACGTGTAACCATCTTCGCGTTAAGGGTCTGTTGGACAGATTACCATTTCTTTAGTGTCACTTCTCCTTCGATTATCTATACCTTCGATTTGACATAAATTCTCATTTTAATTTGAAGAAAAGAAAGTTATGATATCAATAAATAAATTGGCAAGTTTTTTGTTATAAAAAGTAATTGTTTTCAAATAAATAAATAATCGATTAAATTGAGGAAGGATTATAAATATATGTGTTCATATAAACACTCAATCAAATTGCAGCATGTGAAAAGGTGGATAGCCTGTGAAAAGGTACAGTCCAGTACAATTAAAACTTTGAATAATTGCAACTACTGCCACGTTCTGTACATGTAATAGAATGGTATGATGTTCTTACATGACATTATCACATGACAAATGTGCCCATAATATATAGTATCATGTTTGTCTAAAATTATTATGTAATTTAACAAAATTGTTTCGCATCATGAAAACTTTTTCATTTATTTATGGAAGCTACGAGCGGATGTACAATCTACTCTACTTAGTAATTCAGTAAATGTATTGCTATCCTTATTTCATTAAAAATCTATGTCCAGGACGATTATATACAATTATATATGAGATTTAAATTCTGTTGATTTACATACATTTAAAAAAAACAGGAACAAATTCTATCATGTAGATCGCAATTTTTTGACGGAAAAACTTGCCGCCCCGTCACATCATAGATAACAATGTATACCATCTTTAAATTATGCAAGGTTAACCAAATTAAATTGTTAATGAAACACTGTTAAAAAATCTCTGAATCGATTTTTCATTCTATATGTATTTATTACTGACTGACCAATTTTTGAAGAGTTCAAACTTAATCTTGCAATCATTCTAAGCTCAATTTTTGGTAATTTGTATGTATGTTTTACAAACCTCTGTTAGTATTATCGGAAGATTGCAGGAAGTTGATTAAAAATAATTGTGACTATTATTACATATTAAAAAAATGTTATAAAATAAATTTCTATGAAGAAAGAAGATATATTATTTGTTGATCTGACGATTATAATATCAACACGTCTTAAGAGTATGCAGTAAAGCTACTAGTATTGTGTCTATACAAGTGTTATCAAGATCTTTAATTTCCATAATTAAATAACTGTATAGAATACAGCACTTATAATTTCGACTACAGAAGAGTTATCGATTTGAAAATTAAAGTTTAATTTTAGAGTAAGCTCTTAGAATTTTTTTTTTCAGTATGAATGTTAATAAAAGTTTGGTTTTGTCTGCATAAGTGTTATTAAGAGTTTTTTGTTACATTAAGGTTATCAAGAGTTGTAAAATTAATCTTTAATTTTTACATGAAGAAACGACCTTATACTTGCCAGCCTTTTACCTTAAAAAGGTTTGTTTGGGGGGGGGGGAGAGATTTGACTACTTTTAAAAGGTATATAATATGTAAATTACAAAGAATAGTTAACATCAACTAAATAAGTAATAAATTAAATATTAATGTACATTTGCTCATGGATTATTGTAATAATAATAATTATTATTTTTTAGACACTATCTGTAGAGTAAATAGTTTTTTTAGATCATTATTATTCACTAAGAAATCTATCTTTTCCACACCACCCTCGAGGTAAATAGAATAGCGCGTTTTTTTTCCTTTATTGACACTAAATTTTATGTTAAATTCCATAATAATTTGTTTCGCATTCATTATATTATTTGAAATCCAAGTGTTTTTCTGCCGCGCTGTTACTGACCGGTCATTATGGGCTTCAGATCCGCTTAATCGATAGAATTACATTTATACGTAAAAAATTTTTTACATACCCATTTGAATTTCATCTCCATTAGAGTATTTGAATCCGTTAGTACAAGTTTTCTGAAAAGCTGTGCAATTTTTAGTATTACTAATATCTTTTATTGTACTATCTTCCATCTCAACATCATCTTCAATTTGTCGATTTATACAATACTTATCGCTGGATTTACTTAAGGAATTATTATGATTCATTTCAGTAAAATTGGCGTTGACAGGTGTTTTTACAGCCAGCTTGGTAGATTGAATTACACTTGTTTGATTTTCACTATTGCAACGATTAACTTCAGAATCAGTGCCATTTACCATTTCAACAAACTGCCTACATTTTAATGCAAACATTAAATTTGAATCGCTTTCAAGTAAACCAGGATATATCTTCATTGTTAAGTCAATAGCTTCACCCATACGTCCAGCTAAAATAAGTCTTAAGATCTCTGAAAAAATTATTAAAAATTTTAATAAATATATGATTCTTAAGTTATTTATAGATTAAGTTAATTTCTTTATGATATTGTAACAGAGTTTTATCTTGCATAATATAATTATAACTTCAACGGTAATCATTAAAAAATTATGTCAATACTGAAAAATAAAATCGCCTAATTTTGCTTCCTCATAGGGGAAAGGGAATTGTGTAAAAAAACATACAAGAAGCTATGCATAATTTTCTACAAGTAAAAGTACATGAATACCTATAAAGAAACGTACTTAAATTCATGATCGACTGCAAATAATTTTATCCTACATATGTCGAATATTTTTCTGTACCAGTATTGCTGTAGTATACCTGAACAGCTTGTATAGAATTTTTTAATAGAAATCATATACACTATATATTTAGATAAGTGTGTATATACTATCTAATATGATTTAATCCCTCGGTAGTTGGTTTAATTATATTCTTTGTTGACTTTATCGATCTCTCCGCGGCAGTGGTTCAGAAAGGGTTTAAGAAATCAAAATCTCTTTCTTTATAAAAAAGGACGTTTCGGCTATCATTGTCGTCCTCATCAGGAAACTGTCAAAAATTTATTACATAAACATACAAACTTAAAAAGACAGAATAATACACACAAAGATGATATTTTTGAAAAATTATATCTTGGAGCAATTGTGATTTGTGTAAATCTCGATAATCCTTTCCCCCGGCTAGTTAACAGCGGAGGAAAAACGAGGCCGAGTGACACAGCTATTATATATGCGGCTATTCTGTGTCAGTTATTGTCTCGGAAGTGAGGAAGTAGTCGACAGCCGTCGCTTATATAGTGATAGCAATTACATTAGTGTACCGAACATCAATGGTTTCTATGAGCGGGTGCGGCATTCGTTTAAGCAAAATAACATTACGACCATTCCAAAAATACATAGTAATATGTGCAATATTATTGTGAAAGGAAAGGATAAAGAAGAGAAACACCTAGAGAAAAATGTTGTTTATAAACTCAAATGTAATGATTGCACGGCTACATATGTAGGCCAAACAAAAAGAAGTGTGTACGCGTATTGAGGAACATAAAAAGTCCGAGGACAGTGTGATTTCCGAGCTTAGCGAAAAGTACAATCATACTTCTAATTTTGAAAGATTACGCATAAAAAATAAAGAAAATAATTTAAATACGAGATTAATCTCGGAAATGATGCACATACATTAGCAAGATAATGGTATTAATAAGAAAGAGGATACCCAGAAACTCAATAACGTGTAGACACATTTAATATACCAGCTTAAGAATTAAAATCGATTCTGTGTACATCGACGTCATACGTAAACAAACCGCGCAAAAAACTTTTCGCAATATATAAGCAACGGCTACCGACTACTTCCTCATTTCCGAGACAGTAGCTGACAAAGCCGCATAAACAATAGCTGTGTCACTCGGCCTCTCCCATCCCCTGCTGTTAACTAGCCGGGGGAAAGGATTATCGAGATGTATTCAAATCATATCTGCTCTAATGTGTAAGTTTTAAAAATATCGCTTTTGTATGTATTATTCTGTTCTTGAGTTTGTATATTTATTGTTATCTAATAAAAATTTTGACAGTTTCCTGATGAGGGCGACAATGATCGCCGAAATGTGGTTTTTTAAGAAAGGGATTTTGTTTTCTTAAACGCTTTCGTAACCACTGCCTCGGAGAGATCGATATAAGTCAGCAAAAGAATGTTAACAAACTACCGAGGGATAAAATCATATTAGATAGTGTATACACACTCATCTAAATACATTTAACATGGACCGTGGATCTTCACCGGTTTTAAGCAACGTTTCCTTTGACGATATTGAGAGAATATACGGAGCTGACGCACGCCAACACACTAAGACATGGATCACGCTACAACGAGACCTAACGAGAGCGAGATCCCAATGGCGCTTCCTACTGCGATACAGGACATACGACACACGCCCTGCAAAGTTCAACAACATCGCAAGTAATCTGAATCATTTAAATTTTCATAGTGACTCGGTTCGAAATCAATTCAGAAAAATCGTTAATAACTTGCAACATAAGGTTTTAAATCTTGAGATTGAAGATATATGCATACACATTAATTACCTTGAATCGCAGTGCGAAAAAACACGTAAAGTTTTATATGACATACTCCCACAAGAAATTTTTGACTTTGTTACGTCAAATCAAGACGAGCATAATAACAATCTTCGCTTTAGTCTAATATAACTCACAATAGAAAATTCGATAATATAAATAGAAAAAATGATACAAATCCGAGTTTTGAAAAATGGTTCACTAATTTGACTAATATAGACATACCGACTAATGTAAAATATGTGACCGCACTCGGTAGGAAATTTAATCTTACGAGTAATCTTAATGAAATTCTGGTTATTGAATGTATCAAAAACTTAGATAACACAATATCAATTAACAACATTCCTGATAATACTGCAAATAGAGTCCGAAACACATTAATTAATACAATCACACAACACCGAAATAAAACGAGACACATTACAATAGAAGAAAAAATTTTTGAGAATAGATTAACGGAAACAAAGAATTTCATTAAGACCCATAAAGATATTATGTTCACCTTTGCTGATAAAGGCAATTAATGGTTGCGATGTATAAACACGATTAAATCCACAAGATGGAAAATCTTTTAGCTGACACTAGCACATACAGTATAATTAAGAAAAATCCATTATCAAAATTGCAATCGAATGTTAAGAAACTAACAAATATGTGGAATGAAAATGGTTTTTTTGGTAAAAAATATAAGAAACAGTTTTTTACACAAACTAACACATGTTTACCAAAAGCATATGGTTTACCAAAAATTCACAAGAGAGACCATCCTCTAAGGCCTATTATTTCAACAATAAACAAATTTCGCACGCGCGCTGACGGTCAAAAAATAAAATAAAAAATAAGAATCTCGAAAAATAAATTCAAAATAAATTTTAAAATAAATAAAATGTCGGAAAATTTAAGAAAACAAAAAAAAAATAAAATTCAACACTTACCACACGCCGACTTTTCCAACGGCAAAATTCAATTATATATATACGCAAACCATATCTCCTAACTAGCTAATCGCGAGTTCGTATACACGAAAAAAAAACGTTTCCGTATCCTAATCGCTCGGACCTCTCATACGTTGAGGCGCCAATTGTAACGGGGCGAATTGGCTTTAGCACGGTGACCACGGAATATCGCCGAGTCCTACCTTTATACTTTGCGAATCGCTCCGTACACTCCGTACCCTCGCCTTCGTACAGCAACAAAGCTTGCTGCTACGTTCGCATCGTGCGACCTAATGAGCGCGCGCTATTCGAATGGCACGCTTAACCTCTCGTTACAATACATAGTAAATAATACCTTTACACAGTAAATTTTTTAGTTATATTTAATATTTGAAAATGTTTTTAGCAACGTTATTTATTATATTGATCTAACTTATATTCAGTTAGTATTAAAACTAAGATTGAGGCTATGGGGGTTAGCGAGCAGAGCGAGCAGGGGGTTACCCCCTAGTGTATATATATATATGTATATATATATGCACACACACGGGTGATTCTCTGTGAGATCGACTGGCCGAAAAATAGATAAAGCTATAACTCTGAGAATTTATTCTGGAGGTTGCCTCTGATTACTCTGAATTTTTTAAGATTTTTTGCATTGATTATCTTAGAGTTACAGGGGGTCAGAGTTGGTAAAAATAGTTTTTTTTCATTTTTTGCTAATTTTCAAAAATGTATAGCTCCTCAGGGAAGCACTTTTCACTATTGGGACATAGCACATTTATGTCTTGAAATTTTCTCAATTTTTCAAAAAAAAAAAAAAAAAAAAATACTTTTAAAGTCATATCTGTAGGTTATAACCATCCTACGAATGATTTAATGTTTAAAATCAAGTTTTCAAAAGGTTCGCTCACTGGGATCGAAACCCAAAATATGTGAAAAAGTACCTTAAAACAATACAAAAACATGTGCCAAAGCCCAGAATTTCTGAATTTTTTTTACTAGTCCATTCCTGTTTCTACAAATAATTATATATACCAAAATAGCTGAAAATCCCTTGTGGTGTCTATTATTATAATAGCCGTATGGACTCAATTCAGTCAGGTAATTTCTTGAATTATAAGAGAATTAAGCCTAAACAAATGTTCATAATGAATTGAGACCATGCGCTTATTGTAATAATAAATGCCAAAAGGGATTTTGATCGTTTTCAGCTATATTGATTCAATAATCTAATATTTTAATGTTATTTTAAGTCAGGTAATATTGTAATTTCTTAAATTATAAAAGAATTTAGCCTAAACAAATGTTAATGATGAATTGAGTCCATACGCCTATTATAATAATAGACGCCACAAGGGATTTTCATTGATTTTCAGCTATTTTGGCATATGCAATTATTTGTAGAAACAGGAATGGACTAGTAAAAGAAATCCAGAAATTCTGGGCTTTGGCACTTGTTTTTGTATTGTTTTAAAGTACTTTTTCATATATTTTGGGTTTCGATCCCAGCGAGCGAACCTTTTGAAAAATTGATTTTAAACATTAAATCATTCGTAGGATGGTTGTAACCTACAGATATGACTTTAAAAGTATTTTTTTTGAAAAATTGAGAAAATTTCGAGACATAAATGTTCTATGTCCCAATAGTGAAAAATCCTTCCCTGAGGAGCTATGAATTTTTGAAAATTAGCAAAAAATGAAAAAAAACTATTTTAACCAACTTTGACTCCCTGTGACTTTAAGATAATCAATGCAAAAAATCTGAAAAATTCAGAGTAATCAGAGGCAACCTCCAGAACAAATTCTCAGAGTTATAGCTATATCTATTTTTCGGCCGGTCGATCTGACAGAGAATCACTCTCATATATATATATATATATATATATATATATATATATATATATTGTAACGTCGAATTTTACCCGCCCGCACGGGGATTCCAATTAGTGTACAATTAATTTATTTATGCGTGGCTGACTCCTTTTCCCGGCTCGTAAAGTCCTGAAAAGGTGGGAAGCGGGAATGCGGTAGCAATTGGGTGAACAGAAATTAACACAAATAATTAATATATGATTTTCAAGGATATATATTGTACTCAATTCTTAGTACACAGTTACCCCGTGTCAAACAACAACAAATGATTTTAAATAATCTCATCGACGTAACGGGCATATAACTAACTCTAATCAGACAAGTGGCATTCCACTAAATATCAAAAGGGACCGCGAAAGATCCTCTACGGTGAATTTAAAAGAAATAACATACAAAAGGGATGCCCGCCTGGTTCTCTGAAACGCAAAAAATGTTCACTACGCTCTCAAGATAAATCTGGACCTCTGCTTATACGTTTCCTTTCCAAACCATAATATACGCAAGAATAATTATAATACCATCTCCCCAACTGTTACTTTCAATTTCAACCCTACTTCAAGAATCTTCCAACAATCCTACAATAATCCTCCAATAATACTCCAGTGAACGAGATTATCGTCACGGAAAAACCTCCTGGGAAACTTCCACGGGAACAAACTTCTCCAAAATCTCAAAGGCAAAACTGCTCCATAACCGAGAAAAGAACTGTTGCTACTAGGGCGATCGGGCACGGAATGGCCGAGACCGATGCTCCGCTCGAGGAAGGAGGCCGCGTTCTCCCACCCGGCCTCCCTCTTTACGGAAGCGTCGTCTCAGCCGTCGAATTCCCCAATTGGTCCAACATCTGAAACAAATCCTCTATTGGCCTTTAATAGACCACTAATTTGTTCCTCTATCCCAGCGCCCTCTGTTCCAATCATAATTTCCTCATTGGTTAAGAAATTATTTGCCGCCTTCTATATTCTCTAATTGGTACGTTAATCCGCGTCCCCTTTATCAATATCAATCAATCAATGTCGATATCCATTCGGTGACTCCACCTACAGATAAGCTATTGGGCGCGCGACATTCAAAATCCTCAATTCCTATATATAGATCACTGTAGACGACCCTTTAATGCAAACTAGTATCCTCTAGTTGGCAACCGCCATGCTTCTATGCCTATAAGGAAAGAAACCACTATATCAACGGGAGCGGTAGCGCCACGATGGCAAGTATAAGGTACGTTCAGTACGCATGCCGCCGTCGGGCGCTAGCCAGACCCTTATATACATCTCATAGGTCTTGTTGGAAACTAGGCGTATGATTTTCTCCGCATTGACAGCTTTATCTCTGACATATAAGCACTCCAATGAAAGCTTGCAACAAAAGTATCAATATCAAATCAGAGTCATATTTTGTGAAATGGCTTCTATTAAATGTTATTCTGAAGTGAAAGTTCTGGCTCATGAATTCTCGTCAAAAAAATTCTTCTCCCTGAGAAAATGTTTTCCGCCATACGGCCTCCTGTGTGACGTCAGCGCTATAGATATATACTTTTATACAGATATGTGGCGCAGACGACGATTACAATATAACACAGTGCTAAAGTATAGATAATACATAAGCAAGAAATGTTATCAAGGGGCGCGATTGTTAATAATTATAAATCAGTGTTAAATATATTTAACCTAAATATATATTTTAAAACAGAGTTAAATTCTTTTGTACACAATCGAAAAGCAATCATAAACTAATAGTTTATAATTAGATAAGTATTTAGTTTTATTTTGATTTCTATAAATATATAATACAAATAAAGGATTTGTGAACTGATTCTTTGTTAAAATGTTCTCTTTTATTTTTCAGGTTTTATTAGATTGGAAGGCATATACAACTATCAGGATACAAGGAAAGAATTTTCTTGTGATGACAAGCTAGTGAAGTGTGAAGTTTTAATGATTTTTCATGCAGGAAAGTTTCTATTTTTCCACGTGACAAGCAAGTGAAAGTGATTTATTTTCATCGTTTAAGTAGCGAAGAAAGTTTTTACAGAATTTGCAGTCGATGTTTTCCTATTTCTATTGGGAGGTTACGCAACTGTCAGGTTATATACGATTGGAATTCCTGTGACAAGCTGGTGGTCTGTTTTTTATCGATAAAAAACAGACGCGAGTTATTCGATTTTTTATATAATGTTATACGATGCTCGTGGGATCTGTTATTTTTTTTAGTAAAATAATTAAATAATTCCAAATATGAATGAATGAAATCGAATGTTTTCAACTCAACTATACAATGAAGACGAGATCTTCGATTTTCATAAAAAACGGAAGCGAGATATTTGATTTTTCAAAATTATTTTACATTTTGTTGGAACTATTTACAATAAAATATAAACTTTCCTATAGGCTTTAAGCCAGAATATTAATCAGTTTTTCTAAGTAGAGCTTGATTCATGTATGCAGATCAGTACAGATATTTTTATACTTAAAAAACAAATTATTGTAAAATTAGCAGAACAGGCCCATCACTGGTAAAAATTAATTATTTTCATGGATCTTTTTTCACACTTTAGGTATATTCGCGCTACCAAGCATTCATCTACCACAAAAGAATTGTGGATACGGTTGTTCTATGGGGCTTTTTTTGAAGTTGAAAAACATTAAGACTGTGTTTTAAGACTTTTTTCAGTGTTTTTCTTTTATGAACTTTAACTCTAAAATTGTTATGTTGTTGTATTTTATGGGTTTTTTATGGTAAAGATGTTATTTATGTAGTTATAAATCAGATGATATGGCGTTTATGGTGGTGTATGGTGTTTCTATGGAGTTTCATTTTGTATGAAATTTTGAATTTTTACTGCATTTCATATTTTATACATTTTCAAGTTTTAAGTGATTTTATGGGGTACATGGGAGTAACTTTTCTCATAAATTTATAAAGATAATAAAACTAATATCTGCCTTAAAATAATTTTAGGCACATGAGGTCTAGAAATTGAAAAAAATTGTTTAAAGCTAGAGGCTTCAGATGAATGGGACTTTCTTCTGTAAGCCAAAAGGTGATGAAAAATGCGGAGGAAAATGCGAAATATAGAATATGAATATCTTATCTTATATTATATTAAAGTGCAAAAGAGATTACAAAAGAGCTTTAATTTAAAAAAAATATACCAAGTTTCGATGCTCAGATCAAAAAGTAAGCCCATTTAAAAAAAAAATAATAAAAATCCAAATAGTCAATTTGTTTTTCCTCCATATGCCTCCCCATGTTAAATTTTCATATTCTATATTTCGCATTTTCCTGCGCATTTTTCATCATCTTTTGGTTTACAGAAGAAAGTCCCATTGGTCTGAAGCCTATAGCTTTAAAAATTTTTTTTCAATTTCTAGACGTAACGTGCCTAAAATTATTTTAAGGCAGATATTAGTTTTATTATCTTTATAAATTTATGAGAAAAGTTACTCCCATGTACCCCATAAAATCACTTAAAACTTGAAAATGTATAAAATATGAAACGCAGTAAAAATTCAAAATTTCATACAAAATGAAACTCCATAGAAACACCATACACTACCATAAACGCCATACCATCTAATTTATAACTACACAAATAACATCTTTACCATGAGAAACCCATAAAATACAACAACATAACAATTTTAGAGTTAAGGTTCATAAAAGAAAAACACTGAAAAAAGTCTTAAAATATAGTCTTAATGTTTTTCAGCTTCAAAAAAAGCCCCATAGAACAACCGTATCTACAATTTTTTGTGGTAGATGAATGCTTGGTAGCGCCAATATACCTAAAGTGTGAAAAAAAATCCATGAAAATAATTAATTTTTACCAGTGATGGGCCTGTTCTGCTAATTTTACAAAAATTTGTTTTTTAAGTATAAAAATATCTGTACTGATCTGCATACATGAATCAAGCTCTACTTACAAAAACTGATTAATATTCTGGCTTAAGGCCTATAGGAAAGTTTATATTTTATTGTAAATATTTACAACAAAATATAAAATAATTTTGAAAAATCAAATATCTCGCTTCCGTTTTTTATGAAAACCGAAGATCTCGCCTCCATCGTATAGCTGAGTTGAAAACATTCGATTTCAGTAATTCATATTTGGAATTATTTAATTATTTTATTTAAAAAAAACACAGATCCCACGAGTATCGTATAACATTATATGAAAAATCGAATAACTCGTGTCTGTTTTTTATCGATGAAATGGATCAATTTTGATATTTTGAAAAATTTTTGTTATGAATGTATAGCGCAATAAAAAACATTTAATTTCATCCAACCATATTTGTAATTTTTTGTTCCTTTCATCGAAAACAAACACACTTTCCAAGCGCGTACGTACGTACGTATGCTGATTTTGGAAATTTTAGGTCATATTTAAAAATTGTGTTTTACATGATAGAAATTGTTCCTGATTTTTTAAACATGTGATATAGATTTGTTGTATGGAAAATTATTCTGTTTTTTAATGAAGAGGATGATACCTATCAGTACTGTACAGTTCGCCTGTATGTACATAGAAAATGAATCTATCGCACTACTCAAGTCAAAAAATGATTTTACATTATAGGCTCTGCACTGCATATTCTCACAATGGAGATCTGTATGCAGGCAGGCCTCAAAAAATAAAAAAGAGGGAAGTATAAATTATAAGCTAATATTATTACAAACTGTCAGAGCCTTACTGAGGAGGCCACTCTGACAGCTGGGACGAAACGCCACCAGACGGAAATTTATATTGCCCTCTTTTTTATTTTTTGAAGCCGGCCTGCATACAGATCTCCTTTCTGGGAATATGCAGTACATAGCCTATAATGTGAAATGATTTTTTGACTCGAGTAGAGCGATAGATTCATTTTCTATATACTATACTTTCGAGTGATAGTCACATACCATCTATATCTATATATATATCTATATATATAATTATTAAAATTTTTTTTTAACTAGAAAAAATTTTCTTATAAAACTCCTATCCATGTCTATAGTGAAAAGTGCTTCCCTGAGAAGCTATGAATTTTTGAAAATCAGCAAAAAATGAAAAACAAACCTGATTTTACCAACTTTGACCTCCTGTAACTCAGAGATAATCGATGCAAAAAATCTGAAAAAATTCAGGGAAGTGTATTTCATCAAGTTGAAGTGATTTAATATAGTTGGAGGGAGACACCGCCCGGCAGCGCGGGACAGCAAAGCCACGAGGCGTAAGCGCGCGAGCGACCGCTGCCATGTTGGCGAGTGTATAAGAGTAATGAGTTCGGGAGAGAGAGAACAAACGAGAGAGAAAGAGAATGAGAATGAGAATGCAGGAGTGGAGGCTCGCGACGAGCCTCGAGAGTTATTGGCATAAAGTGGAGGGCTGCAGTTCCATCCACAGCATGCGTACAAGCGAAGCGAAAATGCGGAATGTAAAACCAACAGAAAACAAAGAAAATTTACAAGCGCAGTCAAACAGGTTGATTCGAATTTCGCGTGCGATTGAACTTTTTGTTAAGAGAGCGCAAGCGAGAGAGCATGTTATATATCATGCGAAATCGTGTTAATGTGTGATTGGTTAAGACGAGCAATCGAGAGGAAATGCTATGCCTGCAAGCGAGATAGCGAGAGACACCGCGGCCGTAAAGACGCGCTCATGGACAGCGACAGAAGCAGGAGCAACAACAATATCATACATACACTTTTTTCCTCTCCATGATTTTTATGAGTGTAGAGAGTTCGTCGAGCTGCGAGGGTTTTGCACCGCACGTATTTACAGGGCGCGAGGCATCCCAGAACGACAGGAAGAGTAGTACAGATTATAGCTAGGTAGAAGGTTTATATTAATTGTGAGTGCGCGCTCGCGAATCTACAGCCAGTCGACAGACGTCCAGACACCTTTCACGTGCGTTCCCCGTGCTGGTTTATTCATTCAATAAATGCCAGTCAGTTTAAAGATTAAATCCGTGTGGATTATTTCGCGTAAATTACCCCTATTCCTCTTTTCGTGATCTGCAGCCCGAATCGAGAGCAGCCTCGACTACTGCTGAGCAGCCGGCCCAGAGGATATAACGAACCGGGCGTCCCACAATTAATTATTTCAAATACGGTTCGTAGCTAGACCGCCCCGTAATGGGGTAAATTCTACAACGTTACAATATATATATAACAAGAAATTAGGACGCGATATTTAAATATGGCGCGCTCGTTTGGTCTCACAATGCGTACGACACAGCAGACGTTGCTACTGTGTAGTGGTGAGGGACGTGCGAGTAGAGTGGAAAGAATGCACGCGCACTGGATGCTTCAGATACAGCTTACCCATGCCGTTGAGTAGACATAATCGTGTTCGTTAATATCGTGTATTAGAAAAAACCACTAGGGTGCCCGAGGTTCATCGATAATCAACGAAGAGCGAAGTTTTGCGAGCCTTGCCGACTATATCTGACGCTACAGAAGGAGCGTCTCCTTCTCGCAGGTTTCTCGTGAAACACTAAGAAAGTTCGTTCGAGCGTCGGTGCCACGAAGAGCGTGAGTGAGACAACACGACTCCTCCTGTGCATGTTTTTTATCGTATCTCGTCGATTTGACAAAGTCGCCGTCTATTGTGTATTCTCCGCCACGAGATACTCGATTCTTCATTGTCAAAGGAATATTACTAAACTTCTCCGCTGTCGTGAGTCGTGACCTTTGTGTGCGGACAATTATACTATTTTACTATTACAATATACGAGTTTCGAAATCATTATAATCAGTTATATAACGAGTGCTTATTCTCTTATACCTTAAAGCCGCATCCTCTATGGAACTAACTCTTTCAGCAATAATTGCAGCACGGGAAAAGTGTGGCGGAGAGTTCCCGCCATACATTTGTTTACGCGGCCATTGGCCGTGCTATTGAATATAGCACAGTCACCGAGGACGAGCTACGCCGGGGTGGCTATTATTAGTCAGGTAAGCTCGGTGACACGACGACACTCCATGGTCATCTTGCAAAGTCAATTGGCACCGTTACTATATATATATATATATATATATATATATATATGTGTGTGTGTGTGTGCTCTCTCTCTCTCTCTCTCTCTCTCTCTCTTGCACACTCTCGACTCCTACTCTCGCTATACCTTCTCTCTCCCCCGCGCGCCGACTCTCTCTCACTCTTTATTTCGCGCGCCAACTCCCTCTCTTTCTCACAGACAGACTCTCACGCATGTGACCGCGTGCGCGCTCCCGCCGTCTCGCTTCCTGCCGTGCCCCCTTTCGAGCGCCAACGCGCTGCGCAGGTGTGACTCGGGATCTCACATCCTGCGCTCCGCACGCGATCGGTCAGAGGCAACTCCTGCGAGCGCCACCGATCGCTGGCTCTGCTCCAGGAGCTGTCAACTCGCCGAGAGTGAGTCAGCTGGCCGTGCAATAATGTTCACGACGCAGCAATAATTATTGCTACGTCGCACGTACATGATCGTTAGTTCATCAGCTTTCGACTCATGTATAGTTTTTAGGATTAATCATCAATTAACATAGTAAAAATAGCAACAAAAGCGTTGAAGTTTCGCGTCCAGCGTATTTGTATGCGAGTTATTTTGTTTCCCGGAGCTCGTAATTAACAAAAACCCATTATCCATTATTAGTGAAGCATCGGTAAACATTCGTATGTTCTTGTTCTGTCTACAAAACATGTAAATTAAGATTCTATACTATTATTTATGCGGCTTTGTCAGCTACTGTCTCGGAAGTGAGCATATACATTTGCAAGATAATGGTATCAATAAGAAAGAGGATATCCAGAAGCTCAATAACGTGTACACACACTTAATATACCAGCTTAAGAATTAAAATCAATTCTGTGTACATCGAAAAGATGAGGTGATGTGTGACGTCATAGGTAAACAAACCGCGCGAAAGACTTTTCGCAATATATAAGCGACGGCTGCCGACTACTTCCTCACTTCCGAGACAGTAGCTGACAAAGCTGCATAAATAATAGCTGTGTCACTCGGCTTCTCTCTTCCATATATGCTCCAATATGTAAGTTTTCAAATATATCGCTTTTGTATGTATTATTGTTCTGCTTAAGTTTGTATGTTTATTGTTATCTAATAAAAATTTGACAGTTTCCTGATGAGGGCGACAATGATCGTCGAAACGTCGTTTTTTAAAAAGAAAGGGATTTTGTTTCCTTAAATCCTTTCGTAACCACTGCCTCGGAGAGATCGATATAACTCAACAAAAGAATATTAATAAAAATAAATAAAATAATCAATTTCTAGTGAGTCGCAAACACGTAGCAGTGCGTCTATATTAAGCGCTCACGCATTTTTGCTTCCTGAATACGAGATCCAGTGTGTGATCTCGAGTGTAAAGGGTTTTAAAATCAAAACATAAATTTCGTTTTTCGGCTCGATTATCCTTTTCCAGGCATTACGTCCTGCTAAAGAACAATCTTCAGTACGTCAGGATCAAGTAGCCGACCAAAATTAAAGTTTTCATCTATTCTGAAACGCATTGCGTCGTTTCATGAATAGAGAAGCAGCGTGCATTTTCGTTGCTCAGCATATACAATGCATTACGTCATTGTATATGGAAGTAACTATTAGAATAAATTCAATTTTAACTCACTCGCGACATACTTCGATTTATTCGCCCGGTATCACGGACCAACTCAAATTTAAATAATTTATCAGTGAATCTTTTTTTTATCTCTCGCCTCTTTTCTTTCTCCGTTGCGCGGAGAAGGGAGCGTTTCATGGCCAAAGTTGATAAAAACAGCGTTTTTTACATTTTTTATGATTTTCAAAAATTTATAGCTCCGGAGGGAAGCATCTTTCACTATAGATATGAATAAGGATTTTTTTTAACAAATTCTGTCTAGTTTCCAAAAATACTTTAAAAGTTTTGTGTGTATGTGTGCGTGTGCGTGTGTGTGTGCGTGTGTGTGTGTGTGAAACTTTTAACATTTTTTTTAAACTACACAAAAATTTCTAAAAAAATCCCTATTCATATCGATAGTGCAAAATGCTTCCCTGCGGAGCTATGGATTTTTTAAAATCAGCAAAAATGCAAAAAAGCTGCTTTTACCACCTTTGGCCCTTTGTAACTCAGAGGTAATCTATGCAAAAAATCTGAAAAAATTCAGGGAGGTGTTCATCAAGTAGAAGAAATTTAATGTGCTAAGAAAAAGAATTAAATTTCGACCTCTCCATTTCACAAAGAATCATCCATCTATATCACATATTATTTGTTTATTAATAAATTACAGTTTAAAAACAATTGCATATATCTGGGCTTCGGCGGAGGCAAATTTCGACTTTAATTCTCCACTCAATCTCTTTGTACATAAATAAATGTATTTTTATATCTTAAATTTATTGTGTAATAGCTAATAATTGTATTTCACGATATCCGTTCAATTTTTTTTGCGTGTATACCACAGGATAGGAAGATATACATACGAAACAGTTTGTCAAAGATTATCAACCGAAACTATATAAACTAAAGCAATATATTGTATGTTATTGACAAGTTTGTGTATAATTAGCGTTAACATGTGTCGGTAGTGTATAGTAGTATTCAGCTGGTTTTGCAATGCACATGCGAGCGTTGGGCGGCGGTTGATTGCTGCAATATGCTGAGTAGATTGCGATCTAGGTAGCACGCGGCGGGCGAGTTGCTGACTGGCGCGTCAGCACTCCTTGCGACCTGCTGATCTGGAGTCGAGTAATATATTTTCTGGTGGCAAATTATAATTGGTTGAGAGTAACGTGCGACGTTTATTCTGTCGAAATTAAGTGTGCCTGTGGCTGAGGCTTTATAAGCCCCGGGGATGCGCCGCACGAGGCCTTTTGCGGAGTGAACGCGCGAGTAGTCGTTTAGGTAGTCTCGCTCGGTTAGTAAATGCGTGGATGCACTTGACTGACTTATACATCATCTTCTCATATTCGGCTACGAGGGCTCAACCCTAGAAAATTGAGTACTCTCACTGGGTATTGACAAGAGTGAGTATAGACAAGTGAAATCTCCATTATTTGAAGACTCGGCTACGAGGGCCCAGTCGACCAAAGTAGTTAGCTAGGAAAGGACCGCCAATAAATCTGGCGAATGTGACTCAAACTCACAGCTTAGTTAGGACCAAAGTATTTTCCACGAGAAGTCGTGTAACCTAAGATTAGACATTGTTATTGTGGAAGCCTAGAGAACTTCAATAATAACAATCTTTAGACGATAACTTCAGGTTAGGTAAAATAAGTTTACGAGTAAGAACTAATTAGATTAAAGTATCGAGCGAAACATCATTGTAAAACAAACGACCTTTGTAAGACATGGACTGTATGAATTGGAACTCAGAATAAATAATACAAAAATAGTATACCACATAACATTCTAGAGAGTACTTATTTATTGAAACACCAATAGTCCTAAGAAAGTTCGCATAAGAGGTTTAAAACAAGGAGTTCCAGACAGGAATAAATGAGGTAAGAGTGGACGAAGATAAGGATATCCGAACAGCCCAACAAACGGTAAGAAAGTGGACGGAATAAAATTTGACTCCGTTCCCGCGTGTCCACACTTTTGCTCAGTATGTTCGCATTATTGAACAGTATCGGCGTATCTCCAACGGCACGTCCGCACTTCTCGATTAGCATGTCCGCACTTCCATACATACGTAAACATACGTAACATTCACTTTGAACTTACCTTTGCCAATTCTGCTCCACTCAGTTTGTGACCATACTCATAAGGAAGGTTTTCCACTTTGGTTCATCATGATTGATAGTACGGTTCCTTCAGAAAGCTGTGGCAAGTACACAAAATGCATGAAACAACTAAATTTGAGTAAAAGGCATTTAAAGCTTGTAATGTAAATCATACAAATGAACTCAGCTATACTTACAGAAACTATGCGGCATACCTCGATTTGCTTTTGGTACTCAAATATACATACAATAAGGTATATTTGGTGGTACGCGCTTGTCATGCTGTGTCATAATAGCATTTAGTAGCTGAAAAGAAAATAAAAATTATCGTTAGCTATTCAGAATCAAGTTATGTTTATGAATTACAGTTACATACAATACTTACCATTATTAAATACACTTCAAGTTCTTAAAAAGTATGCAAAATAATACTCCAGGTAGTCAATATAAGCTCCCATCTTGCTGGCTTGCACCCGTATACCTAAAAGCAAAAAATAAATCAACAGAGAAAAAGCTGATTATGAACACTGTTATTACTAATTAGTTTCCAATACTTGTCTGAATAATATTTGTACTCTGCAGAAGCTCTTGCACTTTTACAACACCACTAAGGTTATAAGCATTGCTACAGCAGCTAGCAGACTAACTGCACTGATCTAGTGTCTTGGATGAAAAACAGCTGTTTGGCTGCTTTCTGCTGCTTTACAGAAAATTCTACTATACCGATCAAACAGAAATCTTCATTCTCGACCGGACGCTGTGAGGCACAACCTATTCAAGGGACAAATTCAAATTTGTTGAATGCCTTTACTTTAACACATTGAGTTTAGTAACATAAAATCACACATGGAAAAATTACTTTTACGGATTTTATTTATTTTACGGAAATAAATTAATAACTCTTGAAAAGAAAACGGTTTGTAAAACGGTTTTTAAGTCATATTTTCAGTAAGATTTCTCATGAAATTACTCTGTAAAAAGTGAGTTAGAACAATCTTTTCCACAAGTTTGGCCTAATTAAAATATTTAAAAATCACGATTTTTCAAAAATTTACTTGAAACAGATTTATTAGTTTTTTGCTGATATCTTCGAGACAAATTTTTTTAGCCAAAAACGGCTTTCAGGACCATATTCTACAGACTATTAACTATGAAAAAAGTGAATAAAAAAACTTGGTATTTTCAAAATTTTAACACCATCATAACCCCTTAATGGACAGCGCGTCCACATAAACAGACGTGTCCACACTGTTGTCCGCAAATTCGATATTAATAAAATAAATAACATTTACAGAACATAAAACTCACGAGTTGAAGCTAGATGCCAAAACGAAATATAAAGTAACCTGCGCGTCCCTGCACTTATAATTAGATTAATGGATTTGACTTACAAAGAGAGGCCAATTTTTCATAGGCAAACTTTGATTGTAAGGTCTCAAATTTTTCGTATTGAGAACAGTTTTCATCGAGCAAAAGCTGGTTGTGGGAAGAGTTTACTACCTATTTCTACAGAAGTAAATGCTTTTCTAAATAATTAATTCATTTTGTAACAGCTAATTATTCTATTTCACAATAAGCAAACAATTTTTTTCTGGTATTCACTATATAATAGAACAGTAATTTTAATATTTAGCATCAGAAAGCCTTGAAAACCACTTAATAATTTCAGATCTTTTTTAAATTAATTAAAATCCTATAATATTTTAATCTAATTTATGACCTACAGGGACACCTAATATTATATTATTTTCCATTAGGAAAAGAATGTAGCCAGTTCACTTATGATTAATGCGTTTTATATTTATCATTTTATTTTATTTAATCAGCGGATGAGAGACCTTTAACAAATTCAAAAATAGTACTTACACTGATAAACAAAGCTAAGGAATCTATTAATGGGATTTCATCCGCTAATTAAATAAAATAAAATGATGAATATAAAATGCATTCCTCATAAATTAACTACCTACATACTGTTCCTGATGGACAATAATATAAAAAATGTTAAGAAATCTTAACTAATCGAATATAATATTAGGTAATGCGTGTAAGTAATAAATTAGATTATAATATTGCAGGATTTTAATGAATTAAAAAAAGATGACATTATGAATTGGTTTGCATGGTTTTGTGGTGCCGAATTATAAAAATGCTGAGGCATGTGCTTTGCTCAATGAAAGCTGTTGTTGAAACGAAGAATTTGAGACCTTAATGTCCAAATTTGCCTCCGCCGAAGCCGAGATATATACAATTGTTCATAAACTGCAATTTATTAATAAACAAATAATATGCGGTTTATGTATACACAAAAAAAATCATTTTGAATACCAAAAGATACCTAAAAGGGAGCTATCTATTTAGATTTGTCCAAAAAGCTTTTATATGGAAATGAAAAATCATTTTTATGTATTACTTTTGAATGATCAAAAAATATATTTATTTAAAAGGTTGAAATTTGTTTGCGTTCTTTTGATGAAAAAAGCAGTTCATAAAAAAATGTTGGTCGAAATCTAAAAAATTTTTCCACGGGTTAACGTGGAATGGCCCATACACACACACACATACGCTGGTAATAAATATTTATAATGTTTATAAAGAGCTTCCTTTTTACGAGATTTTTATGTAACTGGTCTGTCGTCTTATTGATTATTATGATTCACATGCTTCTAGTGATATAAGATAGATCTCAACTAAAGAGAGTAGGGAAAGTACATGATTACATAAACATAAAAAAGGGAAAACAAACAAGTCGAAACAAGGTACAGTGTGTATCCTAAATTCCACATATCACCTCTGCCAACGCTCTCTGGCTTCGACCTATCACCTCCAATCATGACATCCACCATCACCTATTATCTCCTATAATGACTTCCACCATCCACCTATCATCCGTACTTTCCACTTGTGATTCCAATTATGACTTTCACTTTTCATACACGACATCCACCTATTAGCTTCAGACATGATTTCCTGCCTCACCTACCACCTTAATCCATAACCTTCAGCACCTTTCACATTCACGACCATTTCCAATCATAAATTCTACCGTCTACGCAGTACCTCCAACCTCCACTTATAGTTTCAATCGTGACCTCCAACCTCCACTTACGTACGCCACCTATGACTCCCAACTTCCACCTATCACCGCAAATCCTAAGCTCTAACCCCTACTTATCATCTCCACTTATCAATTACACCCTCCTATTAACACCGGCAGTTATGACTCCATAACCCTCCACATATGTCAATCTGCTACTTCCAATCATATCCTGCAAGTAGTATACCCCTCGCTCTGGCGAACTCAAACAAACTCCCACTCCAACGCCCGCTGGCGCCGGTCGGAGGTTTGTTCGGGATGCAACAAAACGAGGGGACCGATGCTCGCGAATTTCGGCGTGTTTGAGAGGAGGAAACTTCTCGTGTCGGAGAAAAAGAGAGAAAGGGCGAGAGAGAGAGAGAGAGAGAGAGAGAGAGAGAGCGCCCATGCTGTGGTGACCCGACCATGAGAGAGGGAGAGAGAGAGCATGCTGTGGTAGCCCGACCGTGAGAGAGGGAGAGAGACTCGCGCTGGCCTCGCATATTTTCCCGAAAAAACTTTGCGCGCGCGGGAGTAGGATAATGCATGCTGCGCTGTGCATCGACAGTGCGGCGTGCGATAGCGAATTCTCGGGCGCTGATAACGCGCGCTACCGAAAGTTTCTTTTCTCATGCTAATTTTTTACAATGCATGCATGTAAATGCTATAATATATAATTAGAAATATATTTCAAAATACCTGAATTTAAATTGTGTTGTTTATGACACTTCTCACAAAATGAAAAATTGGAACGTTTAATTATAGTATAAAAAACCACTTATTGTCAAAAAAACTATTTGTCAATATTAAAAACAAACCATTCACACACACACACACACACACACACACACACACACACACACACACACACTATTTTAAGAATTTTTTTTTCGGTTTCACAGAAACCACACTTTGTTTTTGGCGTCTTAGTTTTAATTTCACTTTTTTTTAACGACTAATCCCGGCTTATTATTGTATGTTTTAATAGCTTTTTTCTTTTCAACAAATATTTTTTCTCAATTTTCTCTAATACAAAATGCTCCTCCGGGAAAAATGCTTGAGGCTTTTGAAAAGCGCACAATGCTTCTTCATTCGCATTTTCACCAGTAGCAGTAGCGAATATTTTTAAAATATTGTCAATGGTGCACAACGTGAAAAAACCATTGCCATCATCACACCAAATTAATTTTTGAATATTATGACATATTTTTATTTTTTACTCAAAAGGTTGCAGCATCCGGGTATCCACTAGAATGTGTCACAGATGAAGATAAGGATCGCTACGTAAAAGAGTTAATAGACAACGAAGGTGTATGTCTGAATAAGGATCAGATATGTTCAAACCCAGGATTACGGTCTGTGGCGAAACTTTGTTTGAATTCTTTGTGGGGAAAATTGGGCCAACGAGAAAATTTATCAAAAACGTCTGTAGTGAAGAATGCAGAGACTTTAATGGGTTTACTCACCAGTGCTGAGATTACCTGTTGAAGATAACATCATGTATACTAATTGGCGTTACACAGGTGAAGCCGTTATATATCATCAATCGCTAGCTTAGTTCTTGCTGCATTTACAACACCACACGCGCGTCTTAAGCTTTTCGAATACCTGCATGTCCTAGGATGGCGAGCTCTTTATTACGACACCGATTCGGTGTTTTACGTTAGCAAACTTGGAGAATATGACCTGCCGATTGGCACATCACTTGGAAGTCTCACAAATGAGTTGGCAGAAAAGGGTCCTGGTACCTGTACAACCTTTTTGTCAGGTGGCCCAAAATTTTATGCCTATAAATATAAGCAAGCAAATGGTGAAGAAGCAAGTGTGTGTAAGATCAAAGGTATACGTCTAAATTATAAAAATAATCAGCAAATAAATTTTGAATCAATTCGAAAAATGATCAATTCATCAAATGCTGAAATAATGTGTACAGTAAGAGAAGATTCATAGCTTTAGATAAAATCTACCCATATGGTTATAAGCATTACGTAAGCGTAGAGTAGCTGACAAGTTAAACACTCTTGTAGTTACAACATAAGCAAAAATGTAATAGCTATGTATCTTGATACTCCCCCCACTATATACACCTCACGTCGGAGCAGTACTTAAGGAGCAGTATACATCGAATCACGGGTGTTGCACGTTTTTCGAACGTTTAATGCATTAAAAATACGAAAAATGGCATATAGCTTTGAAGAACGAAGATTGCAAAGTTTTGAAAACTGGCTCTCGGAACATGTACATCTAGTGGATATTGCACAGCTGCAGGATTTTATTTTACAAAACAAATTGATAGAGTAAGACGTTTTGAATGTTCCACGGAAATCTGCCGATGGGAAGAAGGTGACAATCCTATGGTGGAGCATCAACGGTGGGGTGGTCGATGTTGGTTTATTCGCAAATTACCTTGTGGTAACGGGCCGATTGACGCACGCACAAATTTAATATCTGCACAACGTGATGGTGATGTTTGTGATCCATATAACTATCAAATTCAGACAAACCAAGAAAATATTCAAGAAACAGATGAAAAAGGGAAAACTATCAATGATGTGCATATTTGTAATGTGACAAAAGAGAAGAAGAGTAAGAAAAAACATGAATCAGAAAATTAACAGTTTTGAAAAAATATATTATGCATTACCACATCCTGCTGCTTACACTACCGTTGATAATCTTTTTCATACTTTAAGTAAAAAAAATAATAAAAAGAATACAGGAAAGAAATTTGCTCAACAAAGTGTTGAATGGCTCGAAAGTCAAGATGCGTACAGTCTACACAGACCTATTAGACACCGATTTACAAGACGTAGTTATAATGTACGAAATTTAGATGATGCATGGGAGGCTGATCTGATGGATTTGAGATCATTGAAAACTTACAACGATGGTTACAGTTACATCCTCACTGTTATTGATGTTTTCAGTAAATATAGTTGGTTAGAACCGATCAAGGAGAAAACTTGTAAAAAGATCGCCGAGGCCTTTTCACGTGTATTATCGAGAAGCAATTGTAGTAAACCAATATGTCTTCAAACGGATAAGGGGAAAGAATGTATTGGTCGTGAGAGACAACAATTTTTACAGAATAACGATATTCAACGTACAGTAACACGTAGTCCCGATACAAAAGCAGCTATAGCAGAGAAATTAATACGCACCATTAAGGAAAGAATATGGCGGTATTTCACTCTGAAAAATACACGAAGATACATTGATGTACTACAAAAAATTATTGAGGCGTACAACCACAATAAACACACTGCAACAAAAATGACACCTGCATCTGTCACACTGTACAATGTTGCCAAAACTCGAAAAAATTTGCAACAGCGCTATAATAAACTTTATCGAATAGTTTTCAAACCCAAGTTCAAAATTGGTGAACTCGTACGAGTTAATTGTGCACACAACGACTTTGACAAGGGGTATAAGAGCGGTTGGACATTAGAAATATTTAAAATTACGCATATTTCTTTGACACGTCAACCACCTGTTTATATACTGCAAGATCTATCTGGTGTGGACATTGATGGGTATTTTTATGCAGAGGAGTTAAGTAGAGTCAGAAAGAATCTATCCGCAGTACCGTTTGAAATAGAAAAAGTTTTACGAAGCAGAGGCAATGGACGCTCAAAGGAATATTTCATCAGTTGGAAAGGTTATCCCAAAAAGTGCAAGTCATAGGTCAAGGCTAACTGGATTTCGCAAAAATGAAGGATCAGATTTATATTATTCTGCCTAGCAACAGCAGTATGCATTACTTCTCGGAAAATACTACAACGCATTATGTGACGCAGTTACCCCAACAGATCAGGTTACGCGGTTCTTGGAAAGTCGCTTTCACCGAGGCTCAATTCCGTTGCCGTTTCAACACGTGACATCTGATGAAGAAGAAAGAAAAATTTCCATAAAACCCGGTACCCCCACCATACTCGATGTAAATCCGTTAAGGCCAGATATTACATTTGCTGAATCATTGATTTGTCCAGGAAATTATAAAGACACTTTCACTTTAGCTGAGGAAATAAATAGTCTAGTATATATGAGTGGTAATTTGAAAGTAACAGTTGAATGTGGTGGTTATGTGACGGTAAACAGACTCTGCACAGACACCACCTGTTCTGGATTCAATCACGAGCTTTATTTACCCAAAAATATTCAAAAAATTCTTGGGTTTGAAACAAGTGATGGAAAGTCAATTCGATTGTTTTTTATTGGTCCCATAACTACAATAAAAAGCGTTAGACCAGCCCAAATTTCTAATGCATTACCATCTATCAAAAATCTCGAAGCTATGTGTCGATAACTTAAAATTACAGTTTCCTCTGTAACTATTGTTCTTTTAAAGTTAGACGAATTTTGTAAACGTAATTGTACATAAAAAAACAAAGTTTATTTTCGAGCATGGATAAAAATTTCAAAATATTAGTTTATTTTAATAATTAGCATAAGCCAGTGGTGCCATCTTCTATTTTTCCTTAGCTGAAGGTTTTTTTTGTATTCTCCCACTAGTCCGGTCTGATCAACGCACACCAACGATAGCAATGCGTGGCAGGCCAACATGTGTTCACCACCTTCTGAGAATGCAGCATAGCTTACTATGCAGTGGCTACCTATGCATGTTTCCGACGAAATGCGCGATGCTGAGAGTGTGGGGAGAAAAATTGGGCATCAAAAACTACGGTGAAAAAATGGGTAGTGTTTCCGAAAATTTTATGAGGGTAAAGGGCGATCTCGGAGGCTGAACGTGAACAATTCATAATAATTCAAAATTTGCAAAATAAATACTTTATGAACAGATATGTAATTCTACAGAAAAGGTTTATTTTAGCAGAATTTGAATGATAAAAATTGAATGGTAACTACCTGAGTTTATAAGACTAGTTTTATAATCTTCACTTACAGGACTGTGAATTGATAACAGTAAAAATGCTCCGATTTTGGTGATACAAGTTTTGTAACTACAAGCAATCATTACGCATGAACTAACGTAAGCCAAAAATTACCTTTGTTTAAAAATTGTTTATTTGAAAATTGAGAGTAGAATTTTTTTCTAATGCTGTCTTATATGGGTACCCGTACAGAGAGGACTAAGCCTTTTATGACACTAGTGACAGACCCTTGGCTAGAGCGTTCTAATGCGAGTCGCCCCCGAGGTCATCCTCTATAAATAAAATCTATACTTAACATTTTACAATTTTTCATTATTATAAATTTTTGTATAAAATATTAATTGTTTTTAAAGTTTACTGATAATAACACTTGAATCATCAAAATCGGATAATTTATACGATTTATGATGTGAAATTAAATCACGAAAATCGAAGCTTTTCACTATTATCAATCCCCATTTCTGCACGTGACAATTACAAGGACAATTATCAAATTAGTCTAATTATCCTAAGTAGTTACCACGGTTTTTATCATTCTGTTGATCAGCCCTTTCTGTAGAAGTACATATTTGTTCATAAAGTATTTATTTTGATAATTTTAAATTATTTGAAAGCAGTTTTGTATACATATGGATTGTATACGTTCAGTCGCCGGGGTTACTCCCCTATAAAATTTTCGGAAACGCTTCTCATTTTTTTTGTCTTAGTTTTTGATGTCAAAATTTATTATCTTAGTTGCGTTTCGCCTGGTGCATAAGTATACCTGATTTGTTAGGCCTTAGTAGCTATCTTTGTTTATGAAGGTTTATTTTGATATGTAAAATAGGGTTATAATTAATAAAAATTTTATTAAAAAATGTTATTAAAAAATAAAATTAATAAATAAAATTAATCAATTTTAAAATATATTAGAATCATTGACGGAAATGCAATATTTATAAAACAAATACGAATATAATTGAAATAAAAAATTATACGATGATAAACTTGTGTTAAAAAACGCTTCTACGTAAGTATAAAATTTTCTAAAAAAATTATGGTCAAAATGTTAAAAAATTCGAAATGTATAATGGAAACATAAGTTGGGGATAGTTAATAATTTTTAGTTACACATAATTTTAATCAAAAATTATCTACAGTTTATTTCTTAGCGATTACAAATATGAATACAAAATGATGACATTAGCATGTATCTATATATTTACAATTACATCTATAAATCAGAAAAAAAAATTTTTATACATGTATACTTTTTTTATTCACACACACAGTCTGGTTGATTTGTGAGCAAGTTTTTAAAATAAATTGTTGTTGCAGTGGGATAACGATGTCGTAAATATTCAGTTTCTACGTTTGAAAGCCTATACCCATCTACTGGCTCATTGCTATAAAATATTTCAATAACTTTATCACCGTTCACATACGCACAACGCCAATGATTAATGCAATTTCCTCCAATAATTTGTATACTTCTAACCATTTATCGCCTCTATAGCTGGTACCACTTTTGAAAAATGTACACTTTCAGTTACGAAATCAGTAGTTGTTCTTGATACTAATAAAAACGAATCGATTCATAAATCATCTAGTAAGGATTCTGCAGGAATAACATTCTTAATTACTGCTTGGAAAGAACCACAAGTAGCATTTAAGTTTAAATTTATTCTTACTTCTTTAATACGCTCACTAGTCCATTTTTCTTTGCCCTCCTTTACAAATTCTATGTCATTATATACTTCAATGTCACTTGTTTCTTTAGTGATTTTTTGTGTACTATTTTTATTGATTTTATTCATATTTTTATCGTATTTCTGTTTTTGAGCATCTAAAATATAACTGGGATTTCGAATAGGCAAGCTTCGAAGATATCGACTATCCAAAATCTCAGAAAGCAAACTGTGATTGTAAAATCGGACTAATTTGGGTTCCATTTTTTCTTTCCAAAATACATCGTCTCTTTCTACATGAACATAATACATACTTTTTTCGGTATAAATTGTGAGAATGCAGTATTTTCTTTTTGCAATGTGCAGTTGGCCTTGAACTTGATAAAAATATGTGTGGCTTTGTTTCATTTTTTGTGTTTGAAGATCAACAATATTTTTGTAATTTTTAAGATTCTTAATTATATCGATAGCTTCTGATAAACAACCTGAATATGGACATTTAATTTCAATAATTCCATTATCATCTAAAAGTCCATCTGGAGAAGCTCCTAAGTATGGGATATCTTTGTCAATAAATAGTCCACATTTCACAATATTTTTTCCCAATTCCATACTATAAAAATGTCTTTCTCTTGTTCAACCATTTTCATTTCTTAAATTACGCGTCTGTAGAACGGTTGCTTTTCCTTACGATTCTAAATTTTTTACTACCCTTGGAACATCTTTGCCCATATTTGTATAAACGTTACTTATGCATTCCTGAGTATTGTGCTGAATTGCTGCTGCAGATGATCGAGCTTTGTACTGTTTTTCATGGCTAAAGTTGATTCTTTTTCCACCCAAATTTTTACAAACTATAGCATTAAATGACTCAGCTATATTAGTGGTAAATTCATACAATAAACTTTCGGAAAACATGTTCAAATAAACAAAAGCTTCATCAATTTTTCCATGAAAACCAAAGTTTAACAGATCTGGGACGTCATTTTTTTCATTTTGATCATCTTGCTGGCAAACGAAACTTCTATCTATACAATTCAAATGGTCCCCAAAAATATGGCTAGGTATAACTAAGATATCATTTCTCAATTCTTCGATCTGATTTTAAAATGAAAGATCTGATTGTTTTGTAAACTTGACACATTCTACTACCTACTATCTAATTTTTAAAATATTGTTTGCTACAACATTTCTTGTAGCAACAAATTTTGGATCTGTTACACCTTTAGATTGAGTCATTTTCGTAACTAAAACTAACCTATTGCGTACATTTCTTAATAAATGATTAGTGCAAAGTATGCGTTCAGGTATAACTTCATATTTGGCGTATGGATTGGAATCAAGGATTATTTTGTAAATACTGCTGTCGCTATCTGAAATTATCCATTTGTAAATTAAATTATGCAACTCAATACTGCATTAAAAACCTTCTGCGACAGCTCTTGATTCCGTTATCGTTGAAGGTTCGTTTCGATTAAAATTACTACTGCAAATGTGATCAGGTACTGTGACTTGCCTTCTTTTAGACATCTCGCACCTGCTGCAATATTTATGGTAAACATCCAAATACAGCACTTTTTGAGTATGTTCACCTATAAAAACACAAAGGCCAGCAAGGGAATCGTATTAATTGCCAAAAGTTCTTTTTATATATGAACTATATACTTCTACAGGAATGCATGGAACACCATTAATTACATCACCTCTTTTGATAGGTGTAAAATTGATCTAATACAATTTCGAGGTGCTCTCTATATGAGCGATCTGACATGCATTCGATATTTAAACTCGCAGAGAGTTCTTCTTATTGAAAATAACCAATAACTGTTGTTATGGTTCCAAGTACTGCAGCTGTGTTGACATTTAAATATTTTTCTTCCTTGCTGCGTTGGGACCAAATTTTATTAGTAAAATTACAAGTTTTGCATTTGAATGTAAATGTAGATCGCAAACCAAAATTTGATGTTGTAACATGCTCTAAATCCTCCAAACGGCAAGCACAAGCAACTGAATGGTTATCAAAAATATTGTGAAATTCTCGCAAAAAATAATCTATATCAACCAATCTTCTACCAGATGGGTTTTTTGTTTGTGTATCATATGGTTGTATATCATTTAAATTTATCCGTTTGTCATGTATTGAAATATTGTCTTGAATGTTATAATCATCTAGAACTTCATATGATTCACATTTTATGTCCAGAGATTGTTCGTCATATGTTATTACGCTGTCTTGATTATGAAAATCATTTTCAACTGTATCACAAAATTCACGTTTCGTATCTAGAAATAATATATTTTGTAATTCGTTATCATTACTTATAATTGGTTTAGTAGTAAACTGATGAATAATCTCTTGCGTACTTTGTTGAAGTGCAGCTTGCTTTTTCTCCTGTAAATAATAAAACATTAATTATAAATCATTCTGGAAAGAGATAGAGAAAGAGAGTCCTTTGACGTCAACCCGTTGAGAAATTTTAATTTTGAGAAAAAATTACAAAAAAACAGTTATAAAAATTTTTTTATATAGGTAATGGCATAGCACATTAAACTGCACTTCCAGCGTTTCGTTTGCAATTGGCAAACAGTGCTAAAAAATCCGTAAAAGGGCAAAAATCGATTATTTTTAATATAACTCGAAAACTAAAAGTCCAATTAGAAACCTTTAAATGAGAAAGTTGCAGGTATTAAAAAGATCTACAGCTTTTGTACAGAACATTTTTTTGTAAGATTGTTACCTTCTGTTATACACACACACACACGCACACGCACACTCATATATATATATATATATATAACTGCTCAAAATCGGGTTATCTGGATTAGAGTATTGGTAACGTACTGAGAATTATCATTTACTGTGACTATAGCTTTTGATAAGTTAAAAAAGATCCCTTTTGTGGAATCTATACATATTTATATTTTTTGAATTATATCGATTTTTTAAGAAAAGGATGCTCTCAAAAAATTGCTCTTCTTGATCTTTGGGTGATTGTAGAGTATTCATTTATGGCTTTCTTTGTACTTTCAAAAGTATAAAAAATTGAGTTCGACAAAAAGTCACTTTTTTGAATGACGTTTTGTCTCTCCAATTTCTCACATTTCATTCCACACAAATGGCTTGCCTTGAGATCAATTGTTGACTTCTTTAAAAAAAAAAATGTTGTTGTAAGACCAGCTGGCGTCAAGAAATTTTTTTTTAAATAAATCCTGAGGGCGTAAAAATGCATTTACAGCATTACGATTCCTAGAGTAAAATAATCAAGACTTATATTTTAAATTAAAAAATACTAGAATTCGCTAAATTAATATTAACAAATGATAATTAAGTTATAAAATTAGGCGTGCGAGCGCGCAATTCCATGGTGCGGGCGGTGCGCTGCCTCTGAAAAACGATTTCGCGCGGTTTAAAATGCTCTGCGCTTGTAAAGTATTAATATCTCAGCTTCTAGTTTTCTTACAAAAATCGTTTTGTATTTAATTTATGGTAACTTGATGAGAGAAACACGAATATTGGCATTATTTTTGCTTTGACGCCTAATTTTATGATCATTAGCCGATTAAATATGAAATTGGGGATCAAGATAGTATCAAGTAGTTTAACCAAAATATTGAAAATTCTTTGAATTCAAACTATCTAAATCTCTTGTACTCGGAAAAATATAACTCCCCAAATTTTTTTAGATTTTTTCTATCAAGCCCCTTCGAGCTACAGAGGGTAAAAATGAGTGAAATCAGCATTATTTAAGGAAATTTTCTCTAGTTTCTACGAAAAATTCTTCAATTTGATACACACACACACACACACACACACACACGCGCGCGCGCGCGCGCGTTTCAGAGGCTTTATAAGTAATTTTGACACAAAATTTTCAAAGTTTGTTCCTACGGAACGAGATAAAAAAATTAGTAGAAACAGCTTTCTTCAATACAAAAGTATCTGGATGTATTGCAATAGGTGAATAAAAGTTTAGGACCGTTTAAAAAATCAAAATATCTCTTGTAAAAATCAAAAAATTGAATTTTTTATCTGAAAAAAAAAATCTAAAAATTAAAAAAAATTCCAAAATCTAAAGTATTCTTGAGATTTTTCTTCAAGCTAAAAATTGATGAAAATGTTGAATTTGCGTACAAAATTAACGATAAAAATTGGATACCTTCATCCATTTTTAGCTTGAAAACGTAGAAAAATCACAAGAATACTTTTCGTCTTAGAAATTTTTTTACTATTTAAATGTATTTTTTTAGATAGAAAGTCCAATTTTTTGGCTTTGACAAGTGATATTTTGATTTTTTTGAGTGGTCGTAATCTTTTATTTAAGTATTGGGACATATCCAGATCCTTTAGTATTGAAAAAAGCTTGGTAAACGTATGTATAATATATATGGGTGATTCTCTGACAAATCGAGCGTATCATTTTTTGACTTTCGCCAAAAATATTTTTAAAACATTCTTTACTAGTCTATGAGTGCCCCTGAATTATTTCAGATTTTTTTCATCACTTCATTTAAGTTACTGAGGCTCAAAGTTGGCATAGTAAGCAATTTTTGCATTTTTTGCCTATATTCGTTAATTTGTAGCTCCTCCGGGAAACATTTTTAACGATAAACACATAGAACATTTTTTTTAGCAAATTTGCTCTAGTTTTACTCACTATAGAAGAACTTGTGAAAGTCCCAGAATGTCAGAGCCCTTGATTTCTCTGTGAGAAATAAATATAACAGCTTATTTATTAAAAAACACAAGTTTATTCAAAAGTACTTGTTTCACACATCACAAAATTTAAGTAAAACAGTGAAATATTAGCATAATCCATCGAAATTTTGTTGTACTATATTATAAAAATGCTATAGAGTATTAGTCCGGGCGTCAGGGAGTTCAAAACCTTATTACCAGGAAGTTCGTGCAAGAGTTTATTTTATCGCTGAAATATGTTGGTAGCCACTTACTGAAAATAGCCCTAAAGTCTCGACTTCGGACCCGATCGGGAACATTGTTATTATTGCAAATTAAGTTACCAAAATGCATTTTTTTTCGTTTTTCTTGATTAACTTTTTTGTTACTCAATTTACGCAAAAACAGGTAGGGGCAAAAGTTGATCAACATTGAATTTTCACATTGCCATGGTTTTTGTGAAATATGATCTTTATTTATCGGATTAGCCCTCAAAGATGATTTTTAGTACAGACAACGTAAAAATTGAAGCCCGATCTCGATATCTTAAACTGGCGTCTTGTTGCAAAATTATTTAGCCGAAAAGTTCAAATTGATGTCCAATTCGATCCAGGAACGATAATTGAATCAAACTATGTTTAATCGACAGCTTAATTTTCTTAATATTAATATTTAGCAACATTTTTAATAAAAATTTTTTTTTATTTCGGTCAATTTTGGAGTGAGAGAATTGCGGCAAAATGCATCTTGAAATACATAAAAAACCATGAATTTTCATATAAATTTTGTTAAGATCGGACCAATAGGAGCCGAGATACAAAAATTTTTTTAACCGACGATTACGCCGAAACTACTTGATATTTTAAGTTGAAATTTGGCACAGTGCTTGCTGAAATCATACTCTAAATGATTACATTTTACCCAATAGCTCTACATGCTTTAGTTCGTCTAAAACGACCGACGAAACATATGAATTCAGCGCACGCGGCCGCGCCGTTGCTCCGGCCGAGCGGCGCGGTGGTGGGGGGAAAGCCGCGCGGCGGCGAACAGAATTCATACACCTTAGTTGCAATTTAATTATCTCGGTAACCAAAACTACTATTACAATACATTTTTTTTTCATTTAACGTATTTTTTTCTCAGCTTTAACGTCATACTAATTAAGTTATCATAGGCACAATGCAAATACCGCAAATTACCAATTCTTTTGAAAAAGAATCTTTTTTGACTACATACACAACCTTTGTACGCATGCGTTGTACTGCTATAATCATAAAAATATTTAAATTTATCATATAAAGGTTGGGTAGCATAATATATGCCATTAAAGTTTGTGTATGTAGTCAAAAAAGATTCTTTTTCAGAAGAATTGGTAATTTGCGGTATTTGCGTTGTGCCTATGATAACTTAATTAGTATGACGTTAAAGCTGAGAAAAAAACACGTTAAATGAAAAAAAAATTTATTGCAATAGTAGCTTTGGTTACCGAGATAATCAAATTGCAACTAGGGTGTATGAATTCTGTTCGCCGCCGCGCGGCTTTCCCCCCACCACCGCGCCGCTCGGCCGCAGCAACGGCGCGGCCGCTCGCGCTGAATTCATATGTTTCGTCGGTCGTTTTAGACGAACTAAAGCATGTAGAGCTATTAGGTAAAATGTAATCATTTAGAGTATGATTTCAGCAAGCACTGTGCCAAATTTCAACTTGAAATATCAAGTAGTTTCGGCGTAATCGTCGGTTGAAAAAATTTTTGTATCTCGGCTCCTATTGGTTCGATCTTAACAAAATTTATATGAAAATTCATGGTTTTTTATGTACTTCAAGATGCATTTTGCCGCAATTCTCTCACTCCAAAATTGAGCGAAATAAAAAAAAATTTTTATTAGAAATGTTGCTAAATATTAATATAAAGAAAATTTATTTTTACCGTTTGTTAATTACGTCGTAAGCTGTCGATTAAACATAGTTTGATTCAATTATCGTTCCTGGATCGAATTGGACATCAATTTGAACTTTTCGGCTAAATAATTTTGCAACAAGATGCCATTTTAAGATATCGAGATCGGGCTTCAATTTTTACGTTGTCTGTACTGAAAGTCGTCTTTGAGGGCTAATCCGATAAATAAAGATCATATTTCACAAAAACCATGGCAATGTGTAATTTGAAAAAAAATTTTTTTATTTAACAATTTAACCGGGAAAAACATTAATTTTGCATTTCGGAATATATGTGTCTTATAGAAAATTCAATGCTGATCAACTTTTGCCCCTACCTGTTTTTGCGTAAATTGAGTAACAAAAAAGTTAATCAAGAAAAACGAAAAAAAAATGCATTTTGGTAATTTAATTTGCAATAATAACAATGTTCCCGATCGGGTCCGAAGTCGAGACTTTAGGGCTATTTTCAGTAAGTGGCTACCAACATATTTCAGCTATAAAATAAACTCTTGCACGAACTTCCTGGTAAAATCCTAGGACTCCTGGACTATAGTATAAATTATTATTTCCATCCTGGGCAATGGATGCCCACAGAAATTGAAACGCAGTGGTGGATCAACCAACAATTTGACCGAATAGTGTGGCTCGCCCGCAAGTGCGCTGTACCGGCACTGATACAATTCACCGAGTGGCTCCAGGAAAAATACTAAGACAGGCGCATACGGAAATGTTCCGCAATGGTCGGACCCCAGCAATGTAAGAAGCACACGAGGTCCCGTCGCGACTACTGCAAGGACCACGACCGTCTACACGACGCCTGTTACCGCAAGTACAAGCAGCTAGCGGCTTTCCCGGAGCTCAACGGATCGGTGGATCCAAAAATCGTTGCCCTAGTCGAGCACAAGGAGCGGGTTGAATTCGCCCCTGTATTCGGCTATGAGTCCGACTATGGGCACCGACAGCACAACGATAGCCTATGGGCGACATACGCCCTTACTTACAAAATTAACGATCTAGGTTACATCGAAACATTACCTCCTCCCGTAAGTCGCAATTTCTTTCTAATTATAACAAATAAAAGTTTTAACAACGAATCAAATTAACCATTTAATATTTTTTTTCTTTCAGACCCGGCCTAAAAAACAGACAACAGCTTTTACAACATCTATTAGCCCCCCCCCCCCCTTACTGCTAATGCCACTTTTATCAGGCGCAGACTGGCAGGAATAGTGCAGAACAAACAGATCAACGAAGTACAAAATTCGAACTTAAGTTAAATAATCTTTAAATTATCTATACTGTTTGTTAAAAGTTAAAATAAATTAACAGAAAAAAAATGATAATAAACCGTTTTGAACAAATTATTTTCCCATTGCATATCCACCTACTTTAGCTTAATTTAGAATATAAGCACAATTTGCCAAGGAAAAAAAACAAACTACATTTCCGAACCTTGAAGCGGCAAGGGACGCGGAATAACATAAGAATTAAAATTACCGGGTCTATGAACCAATTGCGACGGTGCGGACAGGAAGAGAATTTCACTCCCCCTAGTCGATGATGGTAAGGTAGGGGCGCCGAAGAAAACCCAGATGAGATGTCTTCTTCAAACTGCATCCGGGATCTCCTCGCTCTCTTGTTTTCCGGTAGATTTTTAGAACTTCCAATAAAATCTGACTTAACTCTTATACATCTGCAGCATTGCAAGGAATTACATCTACAACACCTTCAAAGCAAAAATATTACTAGCAGTAATATTACCGGCCCCACGGACATACACTCCACATACACTGAATGCAGCGTCTTAGATCTCTTTAATACTGACAACTCTTTAAATTCATTTTCTAGTCTTTCTAAAGTGACTGAGTCTTCACTTTCTGCCCAACTCCGTAGTTTTTCTGTATCTGCTTCCTCTAAACGAACTAGTCTATGATACCCAGCAACCATATAATTTTCAATCTCTGAAATTGTTAAATTAAGAGGCAGCCTAGATTCATAGAGGTAAGTCGGATTTGTTCTGACTATAGTTATACCATACAGAATATTGGAACGAGTACGGCCATGACATTGATCCCTGATTGCCAATAATCCTGTACCATCCAACTCCAGTTCAGCTTTCCGCTTACTATTACAAATTATCCTCATCTTAATAGCAGAAGGCAAGGAGTACAACCACTCATTAGTACTAGATTGTCGTGTCCAGATAGGAATCCTGTTTGTCGAAACTGCGAACTTACACTTTTTAAGGACTTCCACAGAAGGCCGAGCAAGCAACGTATACTCACACGAACTGTTCTCTTGATCCAAATAAAATGGTAAATCCGGTGGACAATGTAACTTGTCCGCATATTTTGTACAAGAACTTCAGAAATTCAGAATTAGCCAGTAGATACTGTTGCATATCATTTGATACTATTACATAAGTATAATCTGAGACAATTTTAATAAAAGATTCAGTTTTAAATAAAATTTCATTTCTCATTGGCAAGGAATGTATTCTATAATATGAAAACTTATTTTTTTCAGCTAAAGGAAATTCCAATACCACTAATAATTTCCCGTTTCTAGCACTAACGCTAGTTTTGGACATTGTATGCAGCATTTCTACTGTAACCTGATCATGATTCCACGGTAAAACATGCTCATTAATAGTTGAAAGAATCCCCTTTAACTGAGCTCTATCAAATAATAACGGATATAAGTGTCCCAAGGATGCAGCCTCTAAAGCATCTAACAAAATTCTCAGAGATTTTATACAATCCTCTAAAGATTTATCAAACCGGTTTAACCATAAATTTAGCTTCTGCACTATTGCAGTTCTATGAATTTCATTATCAAATATTTCCGATTTATTCAATAAATCTTCAAGAACTTTATGGTCTGCTGACAATAATGACTCATCTGCTTTAAGCTTATCATGAATAGACTCTAAATTAGATCTCACAATATGGGTTTGTTCAGACAATGAGACAGACATATTCGAGGCCTGGCCATATAATTTATCCACGTTCAAATGCAAATTTTCACGATCTTCAGAATCCATAGTACCAAAAAGAACTTTAAACCCCCATCCAATAAAACCAAAAGGTGACCATCTTTTTACCAATGAATGAAAATAAGGCATCTCCAACCCATCTGGCTTTATCTCAGATGAAAAGAAATTTTGCAATTTTTGCTGCAATGTTTCCAAAAAGTTCAATTGATTGTTGATTCTGGAAGATTGCAAAATCCCTTCACAAATGCTCTTTTCTATAACCTTATGACCTACTAAAACTGCATCCAAGAATATTCTCTGTGTTACGCCTGAACATGTATATACAATTTCTTAATTTGCAATGGTTCCAAGGGAAATAAATAAAAGACTCTGGTATACGTTATGTGAAAAGTATATATGTATATATATTTATTCATTCATTTACTAAACATGAATTTACAGTAATTGCCCCTTGCTTTGCGATCGTTGTACGTTCGCATTACCGGGTGAGTGGTCGGAAAATACGAGACCAGTATAAAAATGAAAGACTCAGATATTTTAGGAAGAGGAAAAGTACCTTGCTATTCTCGGTATGTTGTCTGTGTACGTGTATATCTACATATATGTATATGTAGAAGTCGATGCTGGATGCTGCCGCTCCGTGATCTCCCGCTGTGAGGGTCTTCCTCTGTAGAGAGAGAGTATACGGCGCCGCCGCGTCTGGGCCTTTTTACAGGTATTCGGTCGGCCCGTTCTATGCTTCCTTTCTATCTCTCTCTCTCTCTCTCTCTCTCTCTCTCTCTCTTCTTTCTCGAGCGGAATATCCCTTCTGTTTATTTAATTACGGTAGACTCGCGCACTACTGTTTTCGTTTTTCTGCGCGTGTTCAAAAGAATACAATTGTACGCGTTTGTCGACTATTCGTATTTGCATATAAGAATCGCGCACTTGCGGGCAATCGATCGTACTGATCAGTTTTCGGTCTGTGAACTTAGTGTCCGCGCCGCCGCTCGTCTTCTCTATTTAAGCAGGTAGGTGATTTTTGGCGTTGGGCCCTCTCACTTTCCGCTGCCACGCCTAATTACGTGACCGTCGAAGGTTTTCTCGGCGCTTCTCTATCGATGATGACACTTGTGTACGCTTTTCCTCGATCTTCCACTTTCGATTTCCTCAAGGCGTCGGCCTTCCGTAGATGCATATTTTCCATTCGTGTTGCGCACTTAATTAAGGGCAATTCCTATTCTCGAGGTTTCTTCGAGTTTTTCGGCTAGTGCGCAATAGTCGTGAGTTTTCCTTGTACTTTGCTGTTGCGTATGTATTTAGTATTTTCTTTCGTAATGAAATTTGTTTATTTCATTACACTCTGCCTCACTTGAACTATGTCTTCCCATTTACTGAAATCTAGCGTAATAGCTGTTTTCCACTTGACCTTTTCAAAACGAATATCTCCTATATACTCATAATATATACCACGATTATTCGTAATCGGCGCTAGCTCATAATACGTGATATTATTCATACGATTATCTTGCGCTAAAGCCCATGGACCACCAAGAATAAAAGCGAGAAGAAAAGTCCGAACCCACGCCATGATCTTCTGTAAAAGAGAAAACAAAAAAGAATATTGTGGTTAACGATAAAATGTTTCGAATTTATCCTTATGTTTAACTAATAACTTTCCATTAGAAGACTCAGCCACAACATTATTGTTGTCTCTTATCTCTCTCACGATAAAATTACCATTATAGAATTTATCCAATTTTCCATACCTTGGCTCTTTCAAAACTCTAACTTCTTCTCCCACCTCTAATTTTAATGGTCTGGCATTCTTGTCATAATACTCTTTATTTTTCAACTTTGATTTTACCAAGTTATCCCTAGCTAAAGACTGAAGACTCCGAAGGCATTCAGTTAAATCTCGTACATACTCATTGTAGGTTTCCAGTTCCACTTCATCCGGCAATCTATTGGGTGCTCTGGCTGGTCTTCCATACACTAACTCAAAAGGAGTAAAACCTGCAGAAGTATGCACAGAGGTGTTGTACTCATGCATAGCGAAAGGAACAACCTTATCCCAATCTTGCTTACTAGCAGCCTTATTCCTAAAAAAGTCAGCCAAAACTGCATGGCTCCTCTCCAAAGATCCATTCGACTGTGGATGATAAGCAGTCGTAGTATTCAATTTAAACTGAAATATTTCTGATAACTCTGTCAGTAACTTATTCTGGAAACTTCTTCCTCTATCACTCAAGATGATTTTTGGCACTCCATATTGGGCAATTAGATGTCTTGCCAATGCATCCGCTATCGTGATAGCCTTGATATTCGGAACCGGGACCGCTAAACAAAACTTTGAAAACAGACATTGCATAGTTAATATATGCATGTTTCCATCTGTAGTCTTGTATAAAGGTCCTACAGTATCAATTGCTACCTTATAAAATACTTCACTTGGTGTATCAGTAATAACCATCGGCTCTCTGGTCTTAACTCTTACTAACTTCTGTTCTTGACAAATTTCACAACGCCGAACAAAATCATCGACATCATCTTTCATGCCTTTCCAATAGAATCTTTCTCGAATACGTCTATAGGTTTTACCCATACCTCTATGTCCACCAAACAAACTGTTGTGATAATCGTGCAAGATAGCTGATCTGTGTTCTGGCGACAAAGTCTTACAATTATCCAGACATACTGTTACAGAAATTTTCATATTACCAAAAACTGATTTTAAGTGATTTAACAAAACTCCTCTAGGCAAACTATCTGTGATTTCTCCAGATCTTGCTATTCTAAAGGATTTCAAATTTTTCTCCTTAATCAATTGCTTCAATGTACTAAAACATGAATGCAAAATAGTGGGTTTTATTTCATCTTTAAAATTTTCTACTATTACCAAACTAAAAATGAATCTTTTCCTATTTTCTGTAACAATAACATCCCCTAATTTAGGATGATGTCCAGCAAGATCTGACAATCGTAAGGCTTCAATATCAGCCAACAATTTATTAGTTCCACTTATAATCTCTAAATCTTTAGAAATAAAGTGTACTATATTGTCTTTCAAGTATGTTACTCTTTCTCGAGTAGTGAGCATCTTCATATTGTTCCTCAAGTCATAAGGATCTTCCAAACCTTCTACGGACAAAGATACTGGCGACACCTTTAAAGACTTACCCGGTATATCCTTAAGATTAGAAATTTTGGGAATATCTCCAGACTTTTTAGCAGTCTCTTCCACTTTAGTTGGTAATACCTCGTCATTCCTGGCTATGCTTTTAGGAACAACAGATACAACATCGGGAACATCAGACTACTCCTCGCTGTCTACCTGTTCTATAGGTGACAAATTTCGCCAGTTTGTCTCATCCTCAAAATTTTCCACGTCTTGCCAAGCTGTGGAACTGGCTCTATACCCTTTTATAGGCGATTTGGTTCTTATTGGATTCGCATTTCTTTCCGCATAATTCAACGCCCACTCTCTCAAAGTCTCATTAATCGTTTTGTCTCTCAAATTCTTCTCCTCTTCAGTGAGCTTAGTCTTTTCACACCGTCTGAAGGTAATAAAGACATAGATTTGGCATTTCTTAATTGAAAACCCTGAGTATCATCTAACTCTTCAATACCTTGACTTGTTTCATCCTCAGATTCCTTATATTCTGGAACATAGTTATCCCAAATAAGAGAATTGGGGTTATCAATACCTGACACCTCCAAGCTGGACTGGTCCTGGATTCTACCAATTGCAGATCTTCGCATGGTAGACTGTAACGGTTCATTAATTAACTCCAAATCATCATTTGAAGAAGAAGAATCCTTGAACTGATTTTTCAATATACTCCTAATCGGAGGTTTGATCGTCCTCTTAAAAGTCTTTTTACGTTCTACTGACTCGGAAGCCATAACTTCTAGCACTTCACTCTCTCCAGGACTTTTGTCCACCAAATTTTCCTGACTTTCTGAAGCTTCCGAGTCTGGAGAAACTAAATTTCTTGCAAGACTTGGTAATGTGGACCGATCCAAAGACGGTATAGGAGCATCCTCTATAGGATCCACATTTCTTTCCTCACTTTCAGACCAGTTCTTGCTATCCGACACTGTAGAAATGGGATCAGAAAACACTACCGTTTTTGGCATCTCCATCTTACGCTGTCTTAACCCTTTTCCTATGGTACTTGCATCCAAATCAGCTTGTCCACCTTCCATACCTTTAGGAACAGTTGGTAACGGATCTTTATAACCAGGCTTCCTATCAGGTTTCTTCCTTACAGGCTCAGATGCTGCGTCCGATTTTTCATCCTCAGACAATTTAGCAAGATTTTGTCTTGCCAAAGAAGTTTTGGTAGGCTTAGGTACCAAAGGTAATAAAGACACCTCCCCCCTTATGTCTTTACCATCATTTTTACTACTTTTCTTAACAGTAGACTTTACCACTGGATTCCGTGACAGGGCATCCGAATTAATATTCAGACGTCCAGGCTTGTATTTGAAAGTATAATAGTACCCTCTCAAACGCAATCTCCAACGATTAAGTCTACTCATTGGATCTTTGATTGAATCTATCCAAGTCAATGGCTCATGGTCGCCATAAATAGTAAAATGTCGACCATATAAATAATGTCTGAAATACTCTACTGCTATAATCACTGCCAAACATTCCTTCTCAGTAGTGGAATAATTCCGCTCACTTTTATTCAAACATCTGGACATATATGCTATTGGATGATCTTGTCCAGGTTCTCCTTGGGAAAGAACTGCGCCTATAGCAAAATCACTTGCATCAGTTGTCAAAATAAAAGGCTTGTCCATATCCACAGCTGCTAAAACAGGAGCTTCGCAAAGAGCTTTCTTTAAGGCTTCAAAACTCTTCTGTTGTTCATCTGTCCACTCCCATTTTATGCCTTTCTCCAACATCTTATTCATAGGCCGTGATATAGAAGCAAAATTTTCAATGAATCTTCTATAGTAACCTGCTAAACCAAGAAACTGTCTTACATTATTCTGAGTCTGTGGTGCTGGAAACTTAGACACAGCTTCCAATTTTTCCGGATCAGGTCTAACTCCCTCACTACTGATGATATGACCCAAGTACTTTACTTCTGGAACTAAAAATTGACATTTATCAATTGTAACGTGGAATTTCCCGCCCGCACGGGGATTCCAGTTATTTACAAAGTATTTATTAAACACGCGGCTTTCCTCTTTTTCCCTGGTTCGTGGTGTCCCTGCAATAGTGGAAAACGGGAAATGTGGTGGCAATCAGGTTGAAAATGGTAAAACACAGATAAATAATGGATAATAAATCACAGATATATTCTCATTCTTCCCATACAATTACTGTTAGTGCAAACAAATTAATAATGACTAGACATATAAAACATGGGCACGCGGCCAAATCACTAAGTCCACAGCTGCTCGGCAAACCTGAAAAGGGCCGCGGAAAACTTCTACATTTGATTCTAAACGGAACAAAAAGGGAAAAACTGCCGTCCGCTGAAAAACGCGCGAAATGATCCTCCAACGACCGCACGTGTGTTCCGCTATAAGTACAACTTTCCCTCCATACATATACTCCGTATTAAATACTTAAAATGCTCACCAAAGAAAACCTCTATAATAACTTTCCCAAAACTCCAATGGAAACTTCCCGTCGCTCTGCGCCTTGAACTCCTTCCAACAACTCCTCGACAAAATGGATCCGCCAACGGGGAAAAAAACACCACTGCTGCCAAGAGAACTTTACTACGAGGGCTCCAGGAACGGAATGGCCGAGGCCGACGCTCCGATCGAGGAAGGATGCCGCGTTTTCCCACCCGACCTCCTTCTTCACGGAAGCGCAAGCCCGGCCTCCAAAATTGCATCATTGGTCCTCTTTCCTAGAAAAATCCCCTATTGGTTTTCCCGAACTACCACCAATCTATTCCTATATCAGTGAGTTTCCTCCAGCGCCCTCTTTTCCAAATCCTAATTTATTCATTGGTTGGAAAACAATTATCGCCCTCTATATCCTTGACTAATCTTGTAATTCGCGCCCCCTTTACTGATAAAAATAAATCAATCGATATCGATCCCCATCCAGTGGCTCCCCCTATATATAACGAAACCAGCCGCGCGAGATTCGAATTCCATCGATCTATCTTTGAGCTTCACTGCAGACATACCCTAAATAACAACTGAAATATTTCCACAATCTCCGCCATGTTCCTCTATGCTGAAAAGAAAACCTCTATATCTACATGTGTCGTACTGTACAGTTCCCCTGTACAGTACTCCGCATCTATATCGCATCATCCATCACGAATCTATCGCCCGATAGCAGGCGCCCTCTCATTCTCACTCGATCACGGTCGATAATTGAGAGCGCGCTCTCTCTCCCCTCTATTATCGCCCGCACCACATGCTCTCTCTTTCTCTCTCTCGCTCTCACGCCACTATCACGCGCGCCACGAAATCCATCTCCCACTCTCTCCCGCTCTCGCTACACTCGCGCGCATCATGCTCTCTCTCTCGCTCTCATGCACACACACGCAGCCTCGTGCATGTGACCGCGCGTGCGCTGCTGACTAGCTTCCTGCGGTGCCCCTTCCCGAGCGCCGGCGAGCCGCGCAGGTGCGACTCGGGAGCTCACATCCTGCGCTCCGCACGCGGTCGGTCAGAGGCAACTCCTGCGAGCGCCACCAAGCGCTGGCTCCGCTACAGGAGCTGTCACTTCGCCGAGAGTGAGTCAGCTGGCCGTATAATAATGTTCACGACGCAGCAATAATTATTGCTACGTCGCACAATTTGAAGCTTCAAACCTGCTTCAGACAGTCTATCGAACAGATTATATATTTTCCTTTCATGTTTCTCAAGATTATTTGAATAAATGACTATATCATCTAAAAATACATACAATTCTGAACCTTGCAAACCTGATAGAACCTTGTCCATTAGCCTCTGGAACGTAGGGGGCGCATTAGAAAGGCCAAATAGCATGCATTCATACTCAAAATGCCTTAATACTGCCTTAATACTGCCTTAAGACTGCTTTTAATACTTGGTATTAAAAGCAGTCTTTTCAATGTCCTCTGGTTCAATCTCAATATGATGAAAACCCATTCCAAAGTCAAAAACTGGGAAATACTTTGCACAGCCTATCTGCTCTAGTATCTCTGTTATGTTGGGCAAAGGATAAGCATCCTTAATAGTCTTTGCATTAAGCTTCCGGTAATCTATCACCAAACGATACTTTTTCTTATCATCAGGTCCAGATTTCTTTGGCACAATCATTGCCGGACTACAATAAGGTCTCTTTGAATATCTTATTACCTTTGCCTCAATCAACTTATGTAATTGATTATATAATTCCTCATCCAATCCTTGAGGTGCTCTTACGTATTTGACTCTCACTGGAACCTCATCCGTCGTCCTGATTTTATGTCTGGCATAAGAAGTTCTAGGAGGTGGATCTCCTGGCAAATAAAATAAATGAGAATACTTAGTTATCAGTTCCTTTATCTGCTTAGCTTCTTGCCTGGAATGATGTTCTTTCAGTAATTTTTCCTTTATTATATCAAATCTCTGCTGATCATCAGCAGGCGAATCACCTTCCAACGGAAAATCAAGAAGATCATTATCATCACTAAAATCAAAGGGCTCCAAATATTGTGGAGTGATCTCAATTTCCACCGGCTCTGGCAACAAATTCGCAGCCATAGCGTAACAGAAACCCTGCTTGTTAGTCACAACATTGTCTCCAAGATATACCCCTGGAATTGTCTTCATTTCCGGATGCATCACCCCGCAGTGACCGGGATTTTTACTTGCACTCTTTGATATGGTGGTAATTTAAGACAGACTTTTGTCTCAGCTTCCTCCTGCAACACAACCACTTTACTTTTTTCCTTCGTTACGCCTAAATCCATCTTTTCCTTGTTTACCACCTGAACACCAGAATACCCATCCTCTGAGTCCGTTTTCCTCAATAAATCCCGTACCGGTCTTACAAACGGTATTGGACTTATTGGTTGACTACTCAAAATTACATTTTGATCTTCAAACCTTATATTTACCTTTTCTTCCGACAGGAAAGGCGATCCAAGTATTACCCCCTCAGGCAATATCACATTCTTTGGAATTACCTGAAATTCATGATCCATACCCTTTATAGTTAAAAATACTCGCCCCAGTGATTATATACTGTGAGGCGATATACCTTTAATACTATAAATAACGTCATGATCTCTAGCTACACCATCCAGTAATGCTTCCTCTTTTACCACATTCAAAGAAGCACCCGTATCAATCATACAAGTCATAATTTCCTCCTCTAACTGTGGTATATGTAGTCTAATGGACGGACAATGTCCAACCATCGTATTGATTGTTGCTTCCAAATTTAGTCCGACTTGTGAAGTAACGGACGGGACGCGACATCTGTGAAGAGCTCGCTTCCGCGTCCTTTCGGCGAGCTCCTTGTCAGTTTAAATTCTTCTCTTGATGTGGAGAAGAAGATCTCTGTGCGTTTGGATTATATAATCTGGGTTGACTATTGGATTGACTATTATTTTGATTATAACTTCTACCTTGATGACCACTCTGATTACCATTCCAATTAGATTGCTGAGAATTATAACCATGTGAATCACATGGCCTGTTATAATTCCTTTGGGAACTGCAATATTGTTGAGTCTCGCAAGCACAAGATGTTACAGCGGATCTACCACAGCAATGATGATTCTGAATATTATGTCCGCAACCATGATTTTGTTGGTTAGAACAAGTTGAATGTTGACAACAGGATTTAGTGCACTGTTGTACATTTGCTGGACTACTTGACCTCTTCAGTATTCCAGTAGGCTGTGACAATCCCGCATTCGGATTTACATAACTCAACTGTGACGGTGCCACAATACGTCCCGATTCACTGACGTAAGTCCTTGGAAAATACGTATCATTAGGATCATAATGATGTGGAATATCCCTATTGAAAGTTTCCTCATCAAAATTCAATCTTCTAATACTGAGCTGGCTACTATCATGACTTGAAGGACGCATTAATGTGCTCCCTGCAAAAGTATAATGCCCAGCCTGCATTTCCACATTTTCGACTATAGTCCTCTCCATCTCTAAAGCCACTTTTAAAGCTTCCTCAATAGTCTGAGGTCTCGCTGATCTTACTTCTCTCAATATTGCATGTGGCAATCCTCCCACAAAAACTCTCTTTGCCATAGCCTCTAGATATGGCTTAAGATTTGCGGAAGCTGGAAGTTCCGGAATTTGTTCATTTGCTGTAGTGACCACCTTGTTGACTAAAGAAATAAGGCTGCCATAAAATTCACGGACAGTCTCATTCTTTTGCATGGAGGAATTCTGCAGCTCGTTCTGATACTGAATAAAAGACTTGGACGGCGCTAAATGATCCCTTAAAATCTTCTTCAAGACTACCAGCATTTCCACTGTAGAACCATCTAAAGCTCGTCTTGCCTTTCCTCTAAGTTTTGATATTACGTGTCTTAAAAATAACGGTTCCTGTGATGGATCTAAAAGACTGTAACCATTATCAACATCCTGAAGAAAGTCCCTCAAACTCATATTCTCTCCATCATACATACTTACAAAACTCACCGCTCTATTCACACTCTGATCTAAATGAGCATCATGGAAATATGTGGACATATTTAACATGTTCTGGTCTCGTTCCGCTTGTCTGACATGATAAAAGTTAGCTGAAGCTTAAGCTCTTTCTCTAGTGTCTTGAATTTGGTTAATCTCATCCAAAGTCAGATTCGCCATCTTTATATACTTATTTAATCTTTAATCAAAGTTTGGAATTTTTGTAAAATTATTGATTATTAATAATTTTATAAACAATAACAAACCTCCCCACAAGGGATGCCAATTTGTAAGGGCCGGATTTGACTCCGGACCGTCTGAGTTCTTTACAAATAATTATTTTTATTTGGAAGGTTGTCCTTGGTCCCGAGACCTTATGTTCGTAAGTTAATTATTAATAATACAATAAGGTACTAAGTTCTTCAGTGATGGACCCTTAGCTAAGTCCACTTTTCCGATCTTACCTTAATTGATGGCTGCTAATCCTTTTGCTTGGTCTGTATCAGTCTATGCAGACACGCCACTGTAAAATGCGGACCCGCTACTGTAAAATGCGGACACGCTTTTGTTACGTGGACACGTTGGATTGGTGTCCTGGAATATTGTATAGGTGGTCTAGGATGTATTTTGTTCCACCCGATGTTTTTGTGGACGCATTAACGTTTGTGCGGACTCATTTGGAACAGTGCGGACACCATTCGACAAAAGTGCGGACACGAATACAAAAATGCGGACACGAGTACAAAAGTGCGGACACGATGGATTTGTGTCCTAGAATGCTGTAAAGGTGGACTAAGATGTATTTTGTTCCACCAGATGCGTGTGCGGACACATTAACGAATATGTGGACTCACTTACAAAAGTGCGGACACGATTTGGCAAATGTGCGGACACGAGTTGTAAAATGCGGACACGTTCTGGCAAACTGCGGACATGCAGCTATATCGGAATTGGTCTTGAGGATGTTTTTATCGTGTCCTTTGCTTATTTAGGGTTAAGACCTTTAACTATTATGGAAGGGTTAGGTTAGTTGGGCTAAGGTACCTTTGTTAATTGAATAATCTTTTCTTCTAATACGTCTAAAATACTTTGATATTTGTTATGATTTATTATTTTGAAGCCAGACAAGTTCGAAGGTACGAAAAGGGTCTCACTCATTCATCTCTCATTCCGATTACAATAATGATGTTCGTTCTTCTTTATTTTAGTTTTTGTCTTAAATACTGAGATGATGACTTATTGATAGAGCACACGCTGTAGGTTGAAGCGTCCTTCTCTCTAGGGCGAGTATGTGCGACCTTAACACTACACGAGCTAGTCGTGGCAAGTTGTATGGTCTTAACTAAGCTGCGGCTTTACCCACTCACGCTAGCTATGTTGGCGGTCCTTTCGTCGCAATGTATTGAAGTTGTACAGTACTTTTGACCGGAGCAAATATGCCAGCTTGCCTGCAGAGTTCAGTGGATTTCTAGGCCCTCCGATAGCGTACAGGTAGTACCTTGACACCCTCTTACGATCTCTGGTAGAGTCTTCTTCAACAGCTCCAAGTAGTCAGCTAGTCTTCAGCGGCAAGTCGTAGTGACGGCAACAGCTTGCTTTACCGTGTGCGAAGAGGTTAGACGAACACTGGTACTTGGTTTGGTCGTGAAAGGCCCCGCGCGGACAGAGTCTTTGGCTTATAAAGCCTCATCCTCGACCAGGGCGTTAGCTGTTTAATTAATCCGTGGGGATACCGTGATCCAATCAAAACTCGCCACTTAGAGAGAGGTTACAAAAGATAATAATCGCTTACAGTATAAAATGCTGACTGCTGTTTCAAGATTGAAACTTACACTTACCGTTGCTCAACCAGCTCGCGAAACTGGTGTACTGCAATACATACAATGTAAGCATCCTCATTCATACACTCGAGGCGTACGCAACAACAATCACACTGTCAGCGCTCTCATTTACAGTCATACAGTATACTACACGAAAAGCAACCACTCAGCAAACATATTCGATTGACAAATAATATATTCAATCAATCATGGGATCTTACACGGTTATGGAAGAAGCGTTTGTATCGGCTGCGCGGGCTCTGTGTCCTAATACATGGGCTGAGTATGTGCCACTTCCTCGTGTTGTGTGGCACCAGGGTTGCCATGTGTTTGGGGCTCCCTTCTTGATATCTTATGTTATATATGTATTCATTATGTAATTGTATGCGGAGGCTCGTGCGAAAGAATCACTTGATGTATGCTCGGATTAAGAGGACAGTCGATCGTTGTCCTCTGCTGGTGTCGCATCACCACCTGGCGACACCGGTATTTAATGATTATCGTCGGTTACAGTTAAGTTGGCGGCTATAAATATAAATTTTAATTTTTAAAAATTAGTAATATTAGAGATTTTTGTATTGTATTTTTAGATTAATTCGTAAACACGCACAATAGTGTGAGAGTATTGATGTATGAATAACATCTTAAAATTTCTTAAGGCATTTTTGTAAAAAGTATTTTGATTTTATTATGTAATTTGTGTTTCAAATTTTTGTAATTAATTTTGTTTTATTCCTTGGTTTGACTTAGCCTTGATAAGGATCTGGAACAGATCGAAACGTAGGCGAATAAAAAAGAAAATTTGGCTCGAAGAGATGTCTTAATTCATTTAATAATATTTACGGCACTATTAAGGCCTTATCGTGTTGGGCGTCGGCCCTGCGGCATATGTATATTGTTTACGTCGAGGGAGAATTTTATTCTCATTATACGGCAATCACGCACGAAAACACACACACACACGCACGGAGACAATAACACCGGGATCACTCGGCTGCGGCGGGAACGTCGGCGTTGAGAGGGTCCGTCGGTGGTGCAGGGCGATGTCCGTAAGATAAAAAAACGAAGGTGGATCGGCCGCGGGAACGATTAAGTCCGGCAGGTCGTCCAGTGTCTGCTGCTGCTGAAGTCCAAGGAGAGAGTGTGCTCTCGTGCGACTTGACTGAGCTGCGCTCGTTCAAGCGCCGAAAACCGCAGCCGTGGAAAAAATAGCAGCGCAATAGACATTCTTATATGTCAACTGGCGGCGCGGCGAGTACGCATACACGTAAATCACGTGTATTTACGCGTAGGGCTTATGTGTAATTAACATTAACAACTTAAGTTTTCGTCCTGGATTTAAGGAATAAAATAAAAAAGAAGAATTGTTTCATTTGATTCATTCTCATTATCTTCAGGAAGAATCTTCAGTAAAAAAACATGCCCAAATAATAATGTACTCGTGAGATGTAAAATGAATATTATTTAGTGCTCCATGTCTTAAATTACAAATTAAAATTAATTAAACTTAAATTAATTAAATAATTAATTAATTCAATTTAATTGAACTTTAAAATTATAAAAGACTTCTATTGATAACCTTAATAGAACATTTTTTATGCACATATAAAGAAAACTGAAAGAATGTATTGTACCTTTAGGTTTTCTATGTTGTTTTTAGAAGGTTAATACAATATTTTAAGATCACATGATTCAATATTAAATTTACCATAAATTTAAATACTATAGTAGTTTTATGTTCTCAGTTTACTCAATTGTAAACAAAAACAAATTTTGAATGCTATATAAAAAACTTACTTTGCCTATTTTTAATGGAGTTCAAATCTTCTTGAAAAGTTTGACCTGTACTATGGGCAAAAATTTCTGCAGTGGCGCAATATCCATGATGTACAAGATAAGTTGAAACCATCCTAAAAAATATACCCAGTTTAGATATTTAAATTAGTTATATATTGATCATTTAGTGTTATAGTGTAAGAGTTTTATTATTCGAATTCTTTTTGCGAGTCTGCAACGTATAGAGGTATAACACAGTTCTTAAAAAAATTTTTCTACAAATTTTACGAAAGAAAAAAGCCATAACAGGATAGACTGCCGTAGTCTACGGGGATCGCGCGACGGTTGAAATGGACCTATGCCCGATCATTGTAAATCGTAAAGTAAGCTTAATATCTTATTTTACTCCTATAAAACTACACTAAAACTTAAGTGGAGATTTTTTTGTAAAAATATATATTTTCGCATTTGCAAACAAGTTTATGTCAATTTTTCTTTAAATATTGAAACCAATTTGTAAAAAGTCACATAATCTTGTTTGAAAACATGAAAATAAATTTTTTGATAAAAAAGTGCCCAACTGCAGTCTTAGTGCAACTCTAAAGAAGTAAAATGAGGTATTAAACATATCATTTCGTTCACTCAGAGGCTCAGAATCGTGCACGCCGTAGAAAAACTTGAGCAAAAACATTCTTTAATAATAATAGGTTTGTGAATGAATATTCTTCAGCATACAGTATCTTAATTTAAGGGGTTATGACAGTGTTAAAATTTTGAAAATACCCATTTTTTTTATTCACTTTTTTCATAGTTAATAGTCTGTAGAATATGGTCCTGAAAGCCGTTTTTGGCTAAAAAAATTTTCCTCGAAGATATTAACAAAAAACTAACAAATCTGTTTCAAGTAAATTTTTGAAAAATCGTGATTTTTAAATATTTTAATTAAGCCAAACTTGTGGAAAGGATTGTTCTAACCCACTTTTTACAGAGTAATTTCATGAGAAATCTTACTGAAAATATGACTTAAAAACCGTTTTACAAACCGTTTTTTTCTCAAGAGTTATTAATTTAATTATTTCCGTAAAATAAATAAAATCTGTAAAATTAATTTTTCTATGTGTGATTTTATGTTACTAAACTCAATGTGTTAAAGTAAAGGCATTCAACAAATTTGAATTTGCCACTCGAATAGGTTGTGCCTCACAGCGTCTAGTCGAGAATGAAGTTTTCTGTTTGATCGGTATAGTAGAATTTTCTGTAAAGCAGCACAAAGCAGCCAAACAGCTGTTTTTCATCCAAGATACTAGATCAGTGCAGTTAGTCTGCTAGCTGCTGTAGCAATGCTTATAACCTTATAGTGGTGTTGCAAAAGTGCAAGAGCTTCTGCAGAGTACAAACATTATTCAGATAAGTATTGGAAACTAATTTGTAATAATTGTGTTCATAATGAGCTTTTTCTTTGTTGGTATATTTTTTGCTTTTAGGTATACGGGTGCAAGCCAGCAAAATGGGAGCTTATATTGACTGCCTGAAGTATTATTTTGCATACCTTTTAAGAACTTGAAGTGTATTTAATAATGGTAAGTATTGTATGTAACTGTAATTCATAAACATAACTTGATTATGAATAGCTAATGATAATTTTTATTTTATTTTCAGCTTCTAAATGCTATTATCACACAGCATGACAAGCGCGTACCATCAAATATACTTTATTGTATGTATATTTGAGTACCAAAAGCAAATCAAGGTATGCCGGATATTTTCTGTAAGTATAGCTGAGTTCATTTGTATGATTTACATTATAAACTTTAAATGCCTTTTACTCAAATTTAGTTTTTTCATGCTTTTGATGTACTTGCCGCAGCTTTCTGAAGGAACCATAACATCAATCCGGATGAACCAAAGTGGAAAACCTTCCTAATGAGTACGGTCACAAACTGAGTGGAGCAGAATTGGCAAAAATAAGTTCAAAGTGAATGTTACGTATGTTTACATATGTAACATTCACTATAATTATTAATATTGTCAATATATGTTTAATTAATTATATTAATTTTGTGTTTTTCAGGAATCTGTTCCACTTAGTCTGAGACCAGACTCATAATGAAGATTTGGCACTTTGATTCAACAGGATTGATGGTACGGTTCCATCAGAAACATGCGGCAAGTAAATAAAAGTGATGAAAATCATGATTTTTGGTAAGCAAATACCTTTAATTGTTTTTAAATGTTACACTCACTTTATGCATATTATTTATGCATAAAAGTGATGTATAATACTTGTATTTGAAAGCAAAAATATAGTTTTTAGAGCACCTATATATCTATTAATTTTTTTCAACACTAACAATTTTTCTTTTTTTTCAGGTTTTAACACTGTCATAACCCCTTAAAGGTCTGAATGAGCACTTTCAAATAAAAGGAGCTTGCAACAATAGAAAATTTTCTACAGCTTTATATGTAAAACGTATTTATTACGCCTTAAATCAGGCATAATCCTTTAATAGTAACTTGCTGAATATAACCCTTAAGTGTCGATTTCGGATCAGGTCGGTAACATTGTTGTAAGTGCAGAATATATTATAAAATGTAGTTTTTTATGTTAGTCTTCATGAATTTTTTTTACTTATTTTATTTAAAAACTGCTGTCAGCTGAGTAGCAGAATAATTTCTTAAAAGAACAGTATTTTTTATTTTTACTATTATAAATAATTGTATTTCGAAATGAAAAATCTTTTATTGTAGATATACATTTTCAATAAACTAAAGCGTACCTATTCTAATAAGAATTTTTCGAATAAGAATTCTGTAGTGTATGTGCAAGCGCGATGTGTATATGGTGTATAGTGTAGAGTGTCAGCGCGACGCGAGAGACTATGTTATAGTAAGCAGATAAGACAGCTCAGCGAGAAACACGTGCTCTATACAGTCTCATACACTAATAAAGAGTTAATATATTAATAGTTAACAAGAGCGTCCTTTATTTAACATTCCCAGCCATCTCACAAATATCAGAAATTTAATTTTTTTCTTACAACTGCTGGTTCAGAAGCCAACAGTAATTGTAAAATCATAACACGTAAACATATTTTTGAAGGAAATTTAACGATCTTGTCGAATATGGCAATAGATTTTGTACACCTGTGGTAAAAGTAGATGAAAAATGTAGTTTTTTGAATAAAATTACTTTCAGAATTACATATAATTTCCAAAAAATGCGGTAAAAATAGTTACCGATTCTCTCCAAATACTAATAGGATTTAAAGTACGACTCAATCAGTCTGCATACAAAATTTGAGCTTACAATATCAGTAGTATACCCCGGACGATGGAGCGTCATAACAAACCCCCACCACTGCCCCCCAGAGCAGCGGTGGAGGTCTTGCTGACGATCCATAGTCAGGGGAATTGTTTTTTGTACACAGAGAAAGAGAGAGAGAGAGAGAGAGAGAGAGAGAGAGAGAGATTTAATTTTTTATTTATTACTTGTACATTTTGTTGTACATACTGTAGTTTTACTTCTGTTTTTTTTTAATTCATAAAGTGAAGGAAGTTAAGTACACACAAAGGGACTGACCTGTGAAAGGAACTGATGAAGAGATGATAGGAGGTTAGGGGCTCCCTGACTCCAGAAGGTGATTATATATTACCGTTTTTTGAACTGAGATATGGGTACAATATTGGTGATGTTAGAGAGAGAGAGAGAGAGAGACCTCACCACAGTCCCCAGAGCAGTGGAGGGGGATTGCTGACACGTTATAGTCCGGGGTATGGGGGTTATGTACGTCATGTAGTGGGAGGCTGGTTGAGTGGGAGGGATTGTTGTAGAGGGAGCTAGTGGATCATGTAGAGGGGGTTGGTTGAGTGGGAGGAGTTGTGTAGGGGAGCTAGTGGGTAGGGGCCGGGGAATAATAGGGAGGGGGTGTAGTGACGAAGAGTGGGATAGCTGTTTAGGTGGGGGGAAAAATTCGAAATAATTGTAATGCGTATAATGGAGTGGGAAGGGGGGTGGGGGGCTGGATATGTGTAACGGAGTAGGAAAAGAGGAGCGGGGGTTAAGAGTATTGTGTAATGGATGGGAATATTTTCAATTTCAACGATCTGAAGTGGACCATCACATGAATGTATTTTACAATACCACTCAATTTTTTCTCTACATACTGACAATGTATCACTATCAAGCAGATTAATATATTTTTCAACAATACTCGGTGTATAATATAACACCTGAGCCTCAACCATATCTTTTTTACTTTTATCAATAATAAATTCAGCGATATATTTTATAACCACACTTACAGTATCCTCTAATGTTTCTAAACATTCAGCGCGTAAAGTAGCACATTTTGATACATAATTTTTCAAACATTCAAATGCCGTTTCATTCAATACAATAAATGATCGAAGTCTTATTGGTAGGTTACCTTGGTTAGGTAGTCTACCCTCTTCAATTATAATATTTTTTATATTGCTAATACGTGTAAATTTAATAGACCAACTGTCACCATAAGATGTAGTATCCTCTTTATTGCCAGCGTCTCCGGAGAAGAAATTAGAGATTTCGTCAAAATGTTCATTGAACTCCACCCATCTGTCGTACGTAAAGACACCGGTAAAGCTGGAATCCAGTAATCGGACAGTCACCTTGTACTCTTCATCTTCAAGACGGTTGTATTCAATACCAACTGTGACGATTCGCGAATAAGAATTATCCAGAGGGTATAGTGCACAAAATAGTTGTAGCTTCTGCTGCTGCTGGTCTTGCTGCTGCTGCTGTGGCTGATCCATTGTAATAACTTGTGTCTGAACCAGTTAAGAAACTATTAATGAAGATTTGCGATGCGCTCGGTCATTATTTAAGCGCTGCAAAGCTGATTTAGATATTCTGAATCAGCGGAAGAAAAACATCCAAGTTTCCTCTCCGAGACTTTACGTTACAGTAACGATATCTTGGAGGGACAACAGCTTTGTAAGCATCTGACTATGCACCCACCATTCGACAAAAGCATCATCAGTCCTTTTCATACAATGTACATAACGCCGTACATAAACCTAGAACTTCATACAACGTACATAAGCCTAGGAGACTTTCACACCGTGATGCATATAATAAACATCGGATGATAATTTATCGAAAGATGGACAATCGGAATCGTACTCGAGGTTGAGAATTTGTCGAGACAAGATTTCATGTATTATTAACCATTTGTCAAGGCCTCTCATATATATTTTACCAAAACTTGTTGAAATTTTTCTTAAACAATCTTCTACATCCTTCAAAGATGCCTCACCGTCAAAATGTTTGAGACCATGATGATTTTTGGTTAGCCAGCTGTTTTCTCTTCGTACATCTTCTCTGAGACATTGAAGCGGTATTGATGTCTTTATCACCCGGCTATCTCTTTTGCCACATATCGACGTCTGTTATCTTTGAAGAACTGAACATCAATGATCACATCCATGGCTTATGTAGCAGCTTATACCAAGTAAAGACTGAACATGAAACCTTGATTACACAATCTTTATATACACACTGACAGACTGTAACGACACCTATAATTTAACTACAAAAGTCTGTAATAACTTGTCGAGATGCATCAACCTCTAAAATATTTTCATACTCAGCGTATAGAATATAATTAATAGTTTCTGTTAAAGCAGTACTGAAAGGTACTTCTAATCTTACACTACCGTATTTAATCAAATTCCAGTAAGTGCTATCGTTTGCCGATAAATTTGGTGTTAAATCAAATGCAAAGAGACAATAGCCGTGTGGATAAGAACCACGTTTTATCTGGTTGCCCTCGTTAAGAAAATGTATACCTGTACCGGAGAATAAGGTATGATAGGCATCTACGTATAGTTGTCGTGCAGTAAAGTCTGGCTGTAAGGGCTTGGAAGGTACATGTACACCGTCTGCATACATACATAAAAAGTTTGTATTAAAATGTTCGAAATTGAATGGGTTTAGTGTCCGGCTTCCATTAAAAGCTCTATTGTTGATGAAACCAATGATAATTCTCTTTGGTAGTTGACCTAGTATGACGTTGTCTAAAGTCTCACCATGTAGACCACTGTGTATAGTGATTGCTTTAACTTCTACTCTAGTTATTGGGTATTTAGCTGTTGTTTTTGAGAGAGATTGAGCATGTGCTAATAATATACTAGGGCTAATTTTTACACGTCTCACAAGAAGATTTGCTTCCTCAATGTGTATGGAAAAATATCCTGAAGCGTACTCTCACTTCGACACCGTTGATCAGAAGTTTTTCTTGATTAAACACATCGGAGTGGAGATGGCCAATTAGGTCAACAAGTTTATCAAATTTTAACCATTTTCGTCTTAGAGCAAGCCCCTTATTTGCATCCTCTGTGTCGTTCATATGCTCGGCAGTGTCGTCACACCATAGAACAGTATCCAGGTGAGAGATTTTTGCAGCAGGTCCATAATTTAAAAGCGTTTCAATCTATGCTCTATAAGTATAAGCATTGTTAGGTGGAGCTACAGGTTTCTGATTAAAAAGCACATCCACTTGATTGAACATTGAATGCATGAAATTGTTAACAGGCCCCGTTCGTTTTATTATAGCTTTGTAATCCGCTCGACGTTGCTGGTCAATATCAGCCTCAGCTGTATTGTCTTTTAAGGATGATCTCTTGTTCAGTGGAGCCCAACTAGCGGCGCTAAAAGTCTCCTCCTTCCTACGCTTAGTTTCTCTCTTTCCGAGAGGGCTAAGTTGAGCACCGGAAATGCGCAGAGACAAAATTTAGGCTTCTGCACAGTTTTCCGTACTTCTCCTCTCTGGGCCTACGAGTAGTGGGGGTGCGTCTCTCTCTCGCTCTCCCTCTGTATAGTATACTCCCCCGTCAGGAAAACTTCCTCCACTCCTTAGTAGTACTGATGCTTTCCCCTCACTCTCTGCTACGCGAGCATCAAAATTGACTATTGCTGTGAACTTTAGGTCTCATTATCTTGAAAAATAATACGGATTGCCCAGTTAAAAAATAGTTCACCTTAATCGTTACAGTCTACTGTATTACATAATTAATTTTCACAAAAGTGGTTGGATTTCTAAATCAGAGCTCAAAATATTCTACCTCAAGTGCAGTCGCAGCCTATGTTGCCTGGGTTCAAAAGTCATATTTTACGGTCTTAATACTCAAAAATTAGCACGATAAACGGGGCTGAAATTTCAACCATGTATCAAGTATACTAAAATCTAACTCTAAGCCAAATTTTATTAATATTCAAGGAATTGTCATTTGCAAGAGAACATCCTTAAACTTACACGAAGACTAAGCATAGTATGAGCTAGACCAACGTATTCATCACTATTTCCAGGAATCACAAACTCTATTGGTGTCATCTGTTAAAGATGATATTGGTTTATACTAAATCCAATGCGAGCCTTCTACTGTTGTTTGAGTCGGCGGTACGTCGAAAAGCAGTAACTCAGACTTTAAACACTCGCAAGAATGGGTGTGTAAGAATGCCATTGTTTTCTACTTTTAGTTTTTAGCTGTCAAAAATATCTCTAGTAGTTCTCCTTTTACGTCTGATTATCTTTCTTCCGCTCTTCTTCTTCTTCTGCTTCTTACTTTTTTTATTCCTACTCTTTCTTGTACTTCTCTATCGTACACAACCGCCACTGTTACGCTTTCTTGCTCTGTTTTTTCTTACTCTTTTTCCAGGCACCGGTGTAACACCAGCGATCATTTGCAACTGAGCTGGGTTACCGTAGCGTGAGATTTTATATCCTGATCCCTCCATCAGTTTATCCAATTTTTCTTCTGCCTTTCGTTTCAAAACTACACCAGATTCTCTAATAGGAGTACGAAGAGCGTCTTTTAGCGGTGTATTACGTGTAGCAACATCGTTCATAACGTTGAAACCTGTACGTACAGCTTCTTTACCTACAGCTTTAGCACCTCGACTGATGAGCGGTAGAACGCGACGAAATATACCTGCTAAGAAGGAGGCGATACCACCGTGAGCTGTTTGGTAGGGTGATCCAATGTAAATATGACCGATTCCTCCACTCCTTCTGTAGTCATGATATCCATTGCCAACCTGATGACCAAAATACTCTTGGTAACGATCCATCTAATTCACTTTCTTGAAATGAAGTGTCACGGTCAGTGTCCCGTGATCAAATGGTATTGGTCGCCCACACTGATCTCTTATATCTATTTCAATTGTCTGAAATGAGTTGAATAATAATGGCATGTACATAGGAGATGAAAAACTTTTGATCTGCGTTGCACCGTATTCATAATTATCAGTATTAATAGATACAGCTCGTATAAGTCGTGATTGTACATCCCCAATCCCATATGGCTCACAGATGTCACTGTAAATCATGATCATGGAAGGAAGGGCATTAGATAGCTGAACAGGTCTAAATCCGCCGATTGTGCAAACATCTCTGATAAATTGAATCTGTATCGGTCCATTACCATTTTCAAAACCAAATATTTTCAATATTTTTTTAGGTAGACATAGCTCATGACTGTACCCAGAACAGGTAGTTTTTACACAGATTCTATTGATTGTGACATAACCGCCACGTTCAACTGTCATCTTCAAATGGCCCTGCATGCATTCCAAACTATTTATTTCCTCAATTAGTTTGAAAACATTTTCATAATAACCAGGCTGAATAAATGATTCAGCAATATTCAAATCTTCATAATAGCTGGGTTGAATAACTGATTCGGCAGATGTTAAATTTTCTTGTTGCAACAAGTTTACCTCGTTTTCTGAAAAGAACGGTATCCGCTTCAAAGAAATTTTTCTTGCCTCTACATAAGATGTCACATGTTGAAACGTCAGCGGTATTTGAATTTCCGAATGATGACAGCTTGCTGTATGGTTAGCAAAATAACTTTTGAAAAATTCTTTTCACGTATCAAGAGAGCATTGCGTAAAACGAAGAAAGGAGATAAAAAATCTGAATCTGAGAAGAAGAAGAAAAAGGAGAGTGTTGAATTGAAGGAGAAGAAGGAGAAGAATCAGAAAATATTTAAAGCCACTAACGAGAAAAAAAAGAGGAGTCAGAAAAATATAGAGAATAATGAGTCGTAAAAACCAAATATTTGAAAGGGAATATTATACACCACCCGCCCCAGCAGCTTACGCTACTGTTGATAAACTTTTTCAGGTTTTACATAAAAAAAATAAGAATAGGAGAAATGTTAACCGACAGAATGTCTTAGAGTGGCTCGAGGGTCAAGATGCGTATAACCAGCATCGACCTGTTAGACATCGTTTTGTACGACGCAGTTATAACGTGCAGAATTTGATTTATGGGAAGCAGATCTAATGGATTTAAGATCTTTGAAAACTTACAATGATGAGTATTGCTACGTTCTTACAGTCATTGATGTTATCAGTAAATATAGCTGGTTAGAACCCATTAAGGAAAAAACTTCTAAAAGTGTTGCCGAAGCATTCTTATGGATACTATTGAGAGGTAATGGGCGTAAACCAATGTCTTCAGACGGATAAAGGAAAGGAGTTTGTTGGCCGCGAGTTACAGCTAGTTTTGCGTAAAAATAATATCACGCATAGACTAGCCCGCAGTCCAGACACAAAAGCAGCAATAGCAGAAAGACTTATACGTACCATTAAGGAAAGAATTTGTCGGTATTTTACTCACACGAATACACGAAGGTATATTGATGTATTACAGAACATTATAGAGTCGTACAATCAAAGTAAGCATTCTGCGACAAAACTGACTCTTGCATCAGTTACTCTATACAATGTCAATATTGCGCGAAAAAATTTACAACAACGCACAGTGGTTCAAAACACGAAAAAACGGGACAAGCAAAACAGTAAAAAATCTACTAGCTGTATCGGATTTTAAAAATGTGGAAAATGTTGCTGGCCTAATTTGCAAGAAATTATGCTACCGCTTTTTCGATTCATGGCGCCGCAACAACCCTTAAAAAACCCCCTAAAATTAGGTAATACGGAAAATGAAACAAAAAAGTAGAATTTCTTCACTGAAAAAAATGTAAGCGAATTAATAAAAATATTCTAAGAAGAAAAGTATTCTTGACAATTTTCACAATTTTGCTTCATTTATAATGTAAGAATCGAAATTAGATTTCAGCATTTTTCATCCATTGTTCATCGATTGTTCGTTCGAAAACGAAGCTGAATTAGGAAAAATATCAAGAATACTTTTGTTCTTAGAATATTTTTTACAATTTTGTAACATTTTTTCCAAAGAAAAGGTCCAAAATTTTTTTCCGACATTTTTATATTGATTTTTATATTGATTTTTGTATGGAGATAAAAATGTATTCAGTCCTGACCATTATGGCAATACTTTCGTACTAAAATAAACTTTCGCTCACACACACACACACACACACGCGCGCGCGCGCGCACACACATACACACACTCACTCACTCACTCACACACACAAACAGACACAAATTTGTAAAATAATTAAATTATTCGATTTTTTATTTCAAAAGAGGTAGTTATGCAATTACTGCATCCAGAAATTATAAGGAAAATAAAAAGGATATCTTTAAAAATAAAAAATTTTATGAATTCATGGCAGGTAATGTTGGAATACGACAATAATGCGTACACATACAAGTACATACGCACAGACACAGACTAACAGATATAGATATACAGGGCTAAATCCGGAGGTCCACTACCTGGAATTTATTGCATCCCCGCAAAGGAAAGTGTAGTCGACGCAGGAGCATCTCAGTCCCGGCCGAACATCAGCCAAGTGCGGATCAAGGGAAGGACATAGACAGATCATATATACAGTTATTCAGTCATTTATACACAGCTACAGATTATTTGATTCTATTCATTAAAGTTATTCACGTTATTCTTAAATAAAGTATTCATTGATTTTACCTAACTAGTACAGCAATAATATGTATGGACGACGTTATAGGTTATATTAAATAAGATTTAAATATATTATGTTATCTAAAGGTTCGTGTATTCTACATTATGATTTAATAATTAAATAAATTTTCTTAAATCTTAAATCTTTAGCATTTTAATTTTACGTTCTAAATCTTTTGATTTATTAAAAATTTTTCATTTTCACTGGTGGGTTGGCCACCCAGACACCATCCACCAGTAAAAAGGCGTTAAAAAAATAAGCGGGATTTTTGGCCGTCCGTTACCCAGTGTTGACCAATTTCGATAAAATTGGCCAATCGATGGCCGAAAATTCACGACACGCAGCGTGTTCAGGCTGTTACAAATATTGTATACAATAGTAACTCTATTTAATATAGCAAATTGCTAACGAGTTCAAATACTTCACAAAAATTATTATTCTCATTATTATGAAGAAATAATAAGAAATATTAAGAAATATTAAAAATGGCTTAGAGTGGACAGTACGTAGAATCTAGTAAAGAAATATCTAACTAAATTGTAATATATCCATACATATATGATATATTTTGTAACGGCACGATTACCGTTCTCAAGTAATCGGTCGTGTACAACCGTGACAATTACTGTCACGTTTATTATCTCGTTGTCTCCTTGCGTCTTCACGGCTCGGCCGTGCTGAGTGTCCGTACGTATGCACGGAACGAAGGCGGCAGAGGGGACGGGGTTACAGAATAATGGAACACGCGTGATATGAGAACGAAAGAATATATATATTGTAATAGAATGGAACATACACTGCTCGTACGCACGAGCGAGGATGCGCCACCGCACACTACGCGAGAGCGAGAGAGAGAGAGATGGGGCTTGATCGCCCGAATACCGAGAATGAGAGTGAGTCGGTACTTACAACTCCGTCGGTGCCGGGAGGAAAGCCGCAGGTCTCGCAATCGTCCGGACGCTCTCGGGTCGGCTGATACGGGTGGCCGGTCGCAGGAGTCGCCGCGTGGTCTCGGGGCTCTCGGGCGAATCGCTCGGTGTCAATGTAAATCGTGCACGGGCGCGGGGGACAACTAGTCGGACCGGACGCTACCGCAATACTGTCGGCTGTACCGCGCGCGTAGCCGAAGGACGCTACTGCCTTTGACACGACGTTGTCATATTTTGGCAACGCGTGACTAATAGGTCGGCAACCTCGCAATTAGACGCGCGCTCTCTCTCAATATCGGCCTACTATTAGGTACTCTCTCGCTCTCTCTGTCTCTCTCATATACGAGTGTCCGCTGGTGGTTGCTGTAACAAATAATGTATTAATACATGTTGTATGTGGCATACGCCCGGAGAGGCGATAACGTGCATTATATATGCGACCGTTATAACACCCCCCTCCAGACGCTGAGTACCCGTCCCGGCGTACCAGCTCGCGCTCACTACGCCTATCCGGGCGATCCGGGAGTACTATGCCAATACGGACTGTACGGCAATAATAAAGGAATAAAGAAAACAGAGATGTTTTAATAAATTTTTATTTTTTAATTTACTAATGACAAAAAAATTATTAGGGGGTTACCTCCATCTTTCTCTCTTCACAATCAGTTCGGCCGGAGGCCATCACGGTCGAAAAAAGAAAAAAAAATATGTGGCGTCGGTGCCAATTTGCGCCCGACAATCAAAAAACCCAAAAAAAACTGGCGTTAATGCCTCATGTTCAAACGAACAACAAAAAAAAATTCGGCAGATGTGCCTGGGGGTAAAGAGGAGGAGGAAGGGGAAAGAACAAAAAGGCATAGAGGGAGACAGATCGTCGGCCGAGAGCCCGTTCGGCTGTTGCACCTACTTCCGTCCCCGGCCGCAGTATGTTAGATCTGTGCCGTGGATGCTGAAGTTGGTGCAGTCCTCCATTTTTTTAATTCCCCGTTCACCACAGATGGGGCATCGCAGACCAGGCTCCGTGAAGTATTGACCGGTCGATTTGGCGTGCCGGAGTTTGGCGAGGCGCTTTGCTTCCGCGGCTTCCTTGAACTCCGCGTTCAATTCTTCGTCCGACTTCAGAGCCGGTCGACGCAGTACCCCCGTAGGCGGTTTCGGCCGTTTGTGGTCGTCCGATGAATCGGCCGTACTCGCCGAAGGAGACTTCTTAGTCCTCCGTAGGTGGGCCATCAGCTCTTCTGCCATTCCGTCGTGCGGGACGTCCGGACGGTGGCCAAATTGCTGCCGCATCTCGCTGCCGATGTTTATTACTTCCTGGAGTGCCTCCATCAACTGGTCGCGTACCTCGCTGGCCTTCTTTCTGGCGGCCGTCCGTAGAGCCAGTTTCTCGGCGAACTGAACGTCTTCGATTGCCTGAAGCTCGCTTAAGAGTTCTTTCTTCCGGCTCTCGATGTCGGTTGGCGACAGGTTGTCCAACGTCGGACGATCCAGGTCGTCTGGTTTGCCACCCGTTTCGGCCGCTCGGTTGCCGTTGTCCTCTGCCGGTTCGGCTGGCGTCAGCTGGCGTCGGACGTCACTTGGGAAGGAGTCCCAGCTCACTGAGCGTTTCATGGTCTGCAATTCGTCTGTGGGAAAGGGTAAGACAACACAATGGGTTAGTATGGGGGGAAACGGGAAACATAAATGCAAAAGAAAGTAGAAGGAATGAAAACAAGCGTATCTGCCGATTCCCTACGCTGCCGCCTTTTGCGCTCGCGTTCTCCGCGGGGAGAGGGTTATAGGTTCCGCACGAGTTTTGTTTTTCGAGCCTTTCGGTCGACCTCGCTTGGCCTGGCTCTCGCCTACGCTCGCGGTTCGCGTCGGGTCTAAGTCTGCCGGCAGACTATCGCTATCACGCAGATTACTGCTAATTTTCATCGGCGCGTCTTCTTTATCTTCCGATCGTGGATCTTCTTTGGCTTCATCTTCCTCCCCAGATGTGGTTCGGCCGTCTTCTTGATCCGGGGGCGAATCGAGAGACGTCCTCTCTTGGAAAGCCTTGATATCTCCCACATCTGTTGGACCCAGTACTTTACCATCTAAATCTACAAGTTCGTAAATATTCGGGCTCACGATGCGGCTGATTTTGAAGGGCCCGATATAGGGCGGAGCGAGTTTTGCTGCAACGCCTTCAGCTGCAGACGACAATATTCTATTCCTCTTAAGTACGAGATCGTCGACTGAGTATTTCACGTCTCTATGATGTGCGTTGAAGTACTTAGCTTGTCGTTGTTGCGCTGCTTTAGCGTGATCATTGGCTAACTCTTGTAAATCTTCTAAATCTTCCATTCTTCTTTTCCAGTCTTCAACAACTAGTTTCGCCTCTTCAGACGTTGCTGCAATTTCTTCCTTGCGGAGTAACGTCAGAGGTGGATTCGGCTGACGGCCGAAATTTAGCATAGCTGGCGAGGTCTGTAAAGACTCCTGGACCGCGGTGTTCATACTGAAGGTGAACTCAGCAATGTGTTCATCCCAGTTCTTGTGATGACCGTCTAAATACTCGCGAATCAACGTCTTAATCGTACGGTTGGCTCGCTCGACCGTATTCGGCTGAGGATGGTACGGAGGTGCGTACGTATGGTGTACGCCTCTCTCTTGGAGAAATTTGTCCATCGCTTTATTGCGGAGTTCAGTACCATTATCCGAGAAAAATACCTTCGGAGTACCAAACCGTAGAAAGATTTGTTCGCTCAGATGTTTCATAATAGTCTGAGCATTCGCCTTTCGAATGGGAATACACTCGACCCATCGAGTAAACATGTCTTGAAATACCAATAGGTATTCGAAGCCATGGGTCGACTTCGGCAGCGGGCCCATAACATCACCAGCTACCGTTTCCCACGGTCGAGAGAAATTGCGATTACCCATGTGTCCAGCAGGTTTACGCTGTTCAGGTTTGCATTGTTGACAGGTGGAGCAAGTTCGAACGTAGTTCTTCACTTCTTTGTTCATCGACGGCCAAAAATACAATAAGGCTACTCGTTGTTGAGTTTTCTTACGACCGAAGTGGCCGGCGGTTGGCTGGTCGTGACATTCGATTAGTGCTTGCTCTCGTTTCTCTTGCGGAAGCACTAGTTTCCAAGCGTTCTCATCTACCATGACTCCTTCGACGAATGCATTTGGCCGGTACGTGTACAACCTACTGCCGACGATTTTCCAGTTTGGGTTTTCGAGTGGTTTTTCTGTTACCTCTCGCCGTCGCGTCAAATACCAGTCATCAGTTGTCTCATCCTCTGGATTGATACTGGCCAGAGTCGGACGATTTTCTTCTAACTCGTCGTCATCTTCATAAATTCGTGACAAGGCGTCTGGAACCAAGTGGGACGATCCTGCTCGATGCTCAATAGTGTAGTCGTATTCTTGCAATTCAAGAGCCCACCTTGCTAGTCTACCCGTAGGGTTACGCAAGTTGCTGAGCCACTTGAGACTACTATGGTCAGTGATGACAAGAAAATGATATCCTTCTACATACGGGCGAAATTTCCGGATAGCCCAGAGTACGGCGAGACACTCGCGTTCAGTGGCCGAGTAATTTCGTTCGGCGGACGTCATCGTTCGACTGGCAAATTCTATAACTCGTTCTTTGTCGTCGATGGTCTGGGTTAACACACTCCCAAGACCTGTGCCGGATGCGTCACACTGGATGCAGAATGGAAGAGAGAAATCCGGGCGGTGTAGAACAGGGGCAGATGTGATCAGTATCTTGATCTGTTCGAACGCGCGTTGTTGCGCTTCGCTCCAGACGAAGTTCTCTTTCGCTTTGGCTTTCGTTAAATCGAAAAGCGGTCTGGCGATGTCAGCGAAATTCTTTAGAAATTTAAGGTACCATACCGCCATACCCATGAATCTCCGTACCTGTGTGACATTCTTAGGTACTGGATAATCGACGATTGGGGCGATCTTCTCGGGATCCGGACGAAATCCGTCTTTGTTGACAAGTACCCCTAGATACTTCGCCTCACTCTGACAGAAGTGACTCTTCTTACGATTGATCGTCAGATTGGCATCCACGAGTTTGGTGAGTACGACTTCTAAAAACTTCAAATGATCTTCGAACGATTCTGTACAGATAATAATATCATCTAAATAACTGTAACAGTTTGGTTCTAGATCAGGTGTAATCAGAGAGTCGATCATTTTCTGGAAACACGCTGGAGCGCCTGCCAATCCAAACGGAAGGCGTTTCCATTGGTATAGACCCATACCAGGAACGGTGAAGGCCGTATACGGTCGACTTTCCTTCTTAATTTTGATCTGATGATAAGCATCGCTGAGGTCGATCGTAGAGATGTATCGAGCGCGTTGCAGCTTACTCAGAATCGTATTCATATACGGAAGAGGATAGGCGCTGATCTTCGTCAATTGATTCAGTTTGCGAAAATCAATACACATGCGACGTTCGTCGCCCTTTCCTTTCCTGACCATTAATGCTGGACTAGACCAGTCACTATCCGAAGGCTCGAGGATGTCGGCTGCTAGCTTAGCCTTTACCTGCGTATGCATCATCTCTTCAAGTTTCGGTGAAACCGGGTAGTATTTCTGCTTAATCGGACGGCATGGCTGAACCTCCAATTCAAATTCTACCAGGTGTGTGAAGCCGAGCGGTCCCGTGTACTTAGGTATCAGACGGTCGAGCAACTCTTCTAATGCCGCTTGTTGGACATCAGTCAATTCTTGCAGTCCAATCGATGCAAGGCTCGGTTGACCAGTCTCACTCATCTCAGCTCCATCCGCGCTGATCACTTCGGTCGAATTCTCGACTGTCAACGTGCGATCACGCGGGTTTAATCTAGCGTCGAACTCTAGTACAAAATCGGCGCCAAGATTACATCCTTCGCGAAGATCTGGAACGATCAAGGCAGTTAGCGTACGAGTCTGTCCGCCAATCGTGAAAGGAAGTTCCACTGTCCCGGAAACCATGGAGGTGCTGCCGTCTGCCATACAGGCGACAAGTCCGTCACACGGTTGTACAGTAGCGTTGCATGCGTTGGCCAACTGTACGGACATCGTGCCGATGCAAGTCTGGGTTGCTCCAGGATCGTAAAGGGCCCTGATCCGGAATTCCCCTACATGGACTTGCAACCACCATCGCTGATCCGACAGTATACCGTTGCTACTGGTCGCTGCGCACTGCGCTGCGACGGTCGGTACTGGTGTTGAAATCTCTGAGGTCCGAGGCTTTATGGGGTCAGTAGGGACCTCCGCTACTTTTCCCCTTTGGCTTTTCCCTTACAGTCAGGGCAAGTGTACTTAGTGTAGCCTGGCTTCTGGCAGCTATAACAGACGAGCTCTTTCTTCGTCTCACTCTTGGTATCGCTGCTGTTGCTCGGCTTCTTATCAGCAGTCGTTTTCGGCTGATCAGCTTTATTTTCCTCGGGGCTGTTCTTCCCGTCAGGTTTCGGAGACTTCTTCCGCTTCTTCTTTGACTTTTTAGAGTCGGAGTCTGACAGCCTCAAGTCCAACTTACTCACGAAATCGGTGAACCATGGAGGTGGTTCATTTGATCCGGAGGAGCTGATCACAGCTATTTTCGGCTGGTTCTTGCCTTTTGCCTTCTCGGACGTTGCTTGGTCTACGGCCGGGGTAACAGGAATGCCAGGATTCGTAGCCGTTCGTCGTTCGGCCGCGAGGGCTTTATGCCGGAACTCATCTAAGGTATTCACCTCGCTTCTCCCGAAGATAAAACGTAATGTTGGGGCCATATTGGCATATAAGATATCGAGCTTCTGATCTAATGGCGTGTCAGCTCGCATACGATCGAAGAGT